>JANBTS010000061.1:0-67563 GCA_027578955.1 Coemansia sp. RSA 1250
CAGCTGCTGGTCGAGATTGGCAAGAACCACCCGCACGCCATTCTGTTTTCGCTGTATGTAGCTGCTCGCTCTGACCACACTGAGCGCAGCCAAGCTGCCAAAGATGTGCTGGCCAAGCTGCATGATGTGTATCCAGAGCTGGTTGAGGAGACTGAAGTGGTCAGTCGTGAGCTGATTCGCATTACCTTCTTGTTTCCCGAGTTGTGGATTAACGCCATTATTTACGTCAACGGTGTGTATGAAAGCAAGGATGGCTATAATGACATCATACGCACCATTACGCCAATTTACAAGCTGCTGTTTAAGCCTGAAACTTTGCGTGAATATCATTTTGTGCAGAAATTTGGGAAGGCGCTTACCAAGGCTTATGATATGTTGACACAGTATTTCACTTCGAAAAATGACCAAAAGTTAAAATTGGCCATTGATCAGTATCGCTACATTTACCATTGCATTCGAGAACAATACCCCAGGCTGTCAGAGTTAAATTTGATGGATACTTCGCCTATTCTAGCTGCATATAGTGATATGGCTTTGGTAGTTCCAGGTACATACAATCCTGATCGAGAACTGGTAAAAATCCAAAGCTTCGAACCGAAAGTAAATGTATTTCCCACTGCTCGAACCCCTCGACGTATGCACATTTATGGCACAGATGGAAATAAGTATACATACATATTAAAGGGACAGGATGATTTACGACAGGATGAACGGGCAATGCAGCTGTTTGGGCTGATCAATTCGCTGCTAATGAAGGACGACGAGACTGCTAAGCGGTTTTTGGCTATTGAGCAATTCCCTGTGGTGCCTTTGTCATCTAATTCGGGCTTGATTGGTTTCTACCCTGATTGTGAAAGCTTCCACAGCCATGTTAATAATATTCGCAAGGTATCGAATCAGCCTATCAATCTGGAACAACGGCTGGCATGTCAATTTTCGCCTAACTGGGACACGCTTACTGTTATGCAAAAGGTGGAGTCGTTCGAGTATGCTTTGTCAAACACGCCTGGAAATGACTTGCAACGCGCAATGTGGTACACAGCACCCAATGCCGAAGTGTGGCTGGAGCGCCGTACCAACTATACCCGTTCGCTAGCAGTAATGTCTATTGCTGGTTATATTCTGGGATTGGGTGACCGCCATCCATCTAACATCCTTATTCATGAACACACGGGTAAAGTGGTTCATATTGATCTGGGCGATTGTTTTGAAGTAGCAGCTTACCGTGACAAGTTCCCTGAAAAGGTGCCATTCCGCTTGACGCGAATGCTGATTATGCCGATGGAAGTAGGGTCTATTGATGGCATATTCAAGCACTCGGCCAACCATACCATGCGCGTGCTTCGTGCGAATAGAGACTCTTTGATGGCGGTGCTGGAAGCATTTGTGTTTGATCCTTTGGTTTCATGGAGCTATCTGCGTGACTCTGAAATGGGCATCAAGACAACTCCAAAGCCGCAAAAGTCCAAGCATCCAAAGCAAAAGGCGCAGCAGGAGCATGCTAGTCGCTGGAACACTTCGAATGGCGAAGACTTTGCCAGCGTTAGCGGCAGCAAGCCTGATGGAGAATGGTCATCCAAAGTCGGCGACACCTACCACGATCTGGTTGACGGCAAAGACTGGCAGACTGGAAACCCCAAGGCACGGGCAATTATCAAGCGGATTTATGGTAAACTCATTGGCACCGACTTTAACCCTAACGAGCAGCTGGCAGTGTCTGAGCAGATCGAAAAGCTAATTCAGCAAGCAACATCATCAGAAAATTTGGCTGGTTTATATAGTGGCTGGGTACCTTTTTGGTAAATTACCAGCAAATAAATAAAGAGATTATAAAAATAACACTATGAAGATGTAGGGTTGAAGCGATAGATACAAGATCAGTGGCAGATACTTCCTCTTCAATGCTCTTTGGAATGGCCGTACGAGGGAATTTAGGGATCCAGCCTTGCTCAACGCCTAGCAGATAATCCCATTCGGGTGCGCTTTCTGTCCTAAAGTTCCAATAGAACCATCCTGCAAGCTCTTGATCATAAATGGAAAGCTGTGCGTCAATATAGCGTCTAAGGAATCGCTTGTAATGATCGGAAAACTGTGTATAATCACTGCCATAGTCACCAGTGCATGAGCAGCTTTCAAATGGACACAATGGGTGATCGACATATTCCAAAGTTCCCTCCCAACGACTACCGCGGCCTAATCCATTAATGTACTTTGTACAGTCATGAGTTGCCGCAGAAAACTCCCCAACTACTACGCCAATATTGGTTCGATCGAAGCGAGTCACATTTTCGGCCATTGTGGATACCATGTTGATATGTGCAGACTCGTTAAGAGTGATAATGTAGTTGTCAAACATCTGGTAAATGTGAGTGTCCATAAGGGCATGGGTCCAGTTGGAGCTAACCAATGTCGACCAGTCGTTGGGACCAAGGAAGGTGTCGTGAATCATAAAATACACATCATTGGTTATACCCCGCACCAAGTCATATGCCTCGTTATAAAACTCTAGAATGTCTGCTACCGGCCATTTCCAGCGAGAAGGCTCATTAAGGACTTGAATTCCATAAACGACGTCCTCCCATTCCACAGCCAACAGAGACATCTTACGGAGCGCATCAAGTGTACGATCGACATTTATACGCGCATGAAGCCATTCTGGAGTTACTCGGTGGCCAGAGTTATCATAGCCATTCTGCGAGCCAGGGGCACCATGCAGATCAAGTTCTACTTTGAGACCAGTTTCTTGAGCCCAACCAAGAATGCGCTCAATATAAGGCAACTGGCCATCAACAAATGGTTCGTCATCAGTCAGATTGAATGCCCAGTAGCCCACAGGAATACGGATCCAGTTTATGCCATTTTCAGCCAAAGCCTCTAGATGGTCTTTGGTAACAAACGTATCCCAATGATCTTCCAGCTGTCTTTTGGCTTCTTCTTTGCCCAAAGCTGCTGAAAATGTCCATTCGTCGACTGGTGTATCCGATGTATCGCTGGAATTGAATTGGTCAAATAGGCTGGGACGGATAAATGGCTCGATAAGGAACACACCTCCAAGATTGACACCTCGAATTATTTCGATTTCAGATAGCCGTGAGCTGCTGCTTGGTTCAGCAATTTCTTCAGAAACTATGGAAAGGCTGGCACTGCTTGAAGGAGATGCGCTGCTTGATTCCTCTACTTTAAAAATACCAGCCTGAGCATAAATGGCTGGTAATAGTCCTAGTGCTTTAAACGCTTTGAAAAATAACATTATAAATGTCTGTAGAGAGAAGAGATGCTGTTGGGATATAACGTGCGTATTTTGAGAATGACAGGAATAACGTGCAGTAACTATTTTATGTTGCACCACGTTCTTGTTAATTTCTGTGTTGTTGATTGAAAATAAAATGCAGTAAATATTATTAATGCTTTTTCAACCAAGGGCGCTTTATTCTCGAAACGAGATGCTTAGATGGCTGTACTAGTTTGCGGTATCTCTTGATTGGATGGCTATTAATGTCCCGCCGTCTCCTTCTCCTGCTAGAGGTCTCACTAGAGCACTTTACAGTAATTGGATTGCCATCATTATCCAACGCCTTTATAGAAGTTCCAAACATGTATGTACCGGCATCCACTATGTAGCTATATGATTTAGTGCGGTATAAAGTATCTGCCCAAGCATTTCCTGCTTGATTATCCTTTTCTTTGGGATTCTTTAACTCATTCTCGCGAACCTCAATAAACTTTTTCAGCCAGACTATTTCGTCCACTTTATTGCCATTAATAGTGAGCGTGCTACCAGAATCACCTTCTTGTTCAGCAGTAAACTCTTCATTGGTATACTTTATAAGTGAACTAAGTCCATCAGCATCATCACCAGCACCCATTTGAATACCAGTATCGTACATTTGCCCCCCCCGGCTAACGCCAAACTTTAGCCCCACTTCATCGGCTAGCTTCTGTGATGGGTTAAGATTGTTTTCATCGCGAATAGTATTCTGAGCTTGCTGAAACTTTACATCATTTTTACCTAGCTTTTCCCATACACTGCAATAATCCTCCAACCCAGTGGTAGAGTCACTTCCATCTTCAGCGTACTTTTTCAATACGCTGTCCATGGGTGAAAAGTCATCTTCTCCTCCAGTAAGTTTGTGGTAGGCTTGGATGACTTCCCATGCATCACCAGTGCCAGTACAGAACCCAGCTATACCGGCAGTAAATCCACGGCCATCTTTGATATCCTCACAATAGTCATAATGAAAGTCTGTGTCGCCATTCTCGTAGATATTGGTCAACCTCAGAGCAATATCCTTTGAACAGCCGCATAGAGTATCATATGCAGAAGATATACCTAAAGTAACAATAAAAATACAATAAAACTGTTTAGCTAGAATCATTAGAAAATATCAATAATTGAAAATTTGTAGTTTGTCTAGTTTTATAAAAAAAGATTGATGGTAGTAGCCAAACTTGGTCCAATAAAAAATGTTTTCTTTAGCCAAAGCTTCTTTTATGTACAAAAGGCGCATTTTGCAAGATTGATAGAAGCCTTGCTTTTTCGCAGCTTTCTATCTTTTCTGTTTCGAAAAAAGGCCTACTAAGCCCGTGCTCACCACTAAATGTGCAAACTCTCTTGTGTCAATTAACAGAACCAAATTCTTTTAGCGAATAACAATAAGAATAGCAAGAATAGACAAATATTTTTCCCTTCTCCAACTGAATAATACTTCTTTCAAAAGATTCTATCAGTTATTCTTTTTCAATTACTAGTAATGCTTTAAACAAGACTGGCACTAGTTTGGATTGCTGTCAGTGTTATTTTTGTAAGTACTAGTGCGATGCTGTGTGGTTGTTCAAAAGATATTGCATTATGATTAACTTAATGTCTATGAAAATGACGATACTGACTTCCGCTATGACTATTGTGAAAATATTGATGATGGCCGTGGATTTACTGCTGATATAGCTGGATTCTGCTCTGGTACAGGTGATGAATGGCAAGCTATCCAACTATATCATAATCTTACCGATGGAGATGACAATTTTACACCTATTGATACTGTACTGCAAAGCACGCCAAAGCAAGAGATGGCTCAACTGAGGGACTAAGCGACTATTATAGTGTCTGGGAAAAAACTAGCCACAAGTGACTCCAAGCTTCAGCAACCACAAGACACAACCCTTGATAGGCTTTACCTTAACCCTTCTCAGGAACTATCCAACAATCCTGTGCTTAAATTTGATATTAGTCGGGGCGAAATGTACGATACAGGAATTGAACATAGCATTGAGGATAGCTGAGATGCTTTACCTGCACTTATAAACGATGCTAATCAGTAATTTACTTCAAACCAAAGCAGAGGCTCTGAAACCATGTTTACTACTAATGGCTATAAGGTCGACGAAGTTGCATGGCTGAAAAAGTTTATCGAGGTTCGTGATAACGATTTGAAGGATCATATTGAAACGTATAACCAAGAGGGGAAATGAATGGGCTAGTACGTTGTATCGCACCAAGTCATATTCATATATTATTGATGCTGGCACATATATGTTTGGTAAATCCGTAAAGGCTTTGGATAATGATGGAAACACAGTTACTATCGAATGTGATGTGCAAACTGTCAACCGTAGAAGAAAGCGTGGCATTGATGGTCGTCCAATTAAGAGGCGTCGCGGACTGGTAAAACCATCTGGAAAGCCGATTTTCAGAAGAAAGCGACCATCTCTAAATAAAAATTTTGGCAACTAGACGTGTTAGTTTTTTGAGTATAGGATATTGTCCGGTCTAATAATACTATTCAAGTAACTGCGGTATATTATAAACTAACTCTTAAAACTACAAAATTCAACTAAAGGTTCTGGTGGTGTTAAATGTGCCATTCCTGGTTATTCTGAATCTGCGGCCCTTTCTAACAACTGGGTTTTCAGATGGCTTTATCAGCTTACGATATCTTCTGATTGGGCGACCATTCGCGTCACGTCTTCTTAAACTGCTTTCTTTGCCACATTTAACCGTAATTGAATTGCCGTCGTTGTCCAGCGCCTGAACAGACTTGCCAAACATGTATGTGCCAGCATCAATCATATGCGTGTACGATATTGTACGGTAAGTGTCATCGGCCCATGCATCGCCTCCCTGGTTATATGATTCCTTGGGGTTTTTGAGATCATCGTCACGGACTTCAATAAACTTCTTTAGCCATTCAATTTCGTCCACTTTTTTACCATTGATATTTAGCGTGCTGCCAGAATCACCAGTTGTATCGGAAGTAAACTTTTCGTTGGTGTACTTTATGAGAGCAGGAAGCCCATCTGCATCACTAGAGGTGCCATGCTGGATACCCGTATCATACATTTCGCCACGAGTAATGTCAAATTTCAGCCCAAGTTTGTCTGCTTCCTCTTGGGATGGAGTATAGTAGAACTTGTCGCGAATACTCTCTTGAGCTTGCTGAAACTTCTTGTCGCTTTTGCCTAGCTTTTCCCACACTTTGCAGTAATCTTCCAGCCCGGAAGTAGACTCACTCTCTTCTTCAGCGTACTTTTTCAATACGCTGTCCATGGGTGAAAAGTCATCTTCTCCTCCAGTAAGTTTGTGGTAGGCTTGGATGACTTCCCATGCATCACCAGTGCCAGTACAGAACCCAGCTATACCGGCAGTAAATCCACGGCCATCTTTGATATCCTCACAATAGTCATAATGAAAGTCTGTGTCGCCATTCTCGTAGATATTGGTCAACCTCAGAGCAATATCCTTTGAACAGCCGCATAGAGTAGCGCTTGCAGAGGATATGATACTTACAAGCAGGATAATATTTCTTGGGCGAAGCATGTTAAAAGAAATAGCAAGAAAATGCGAGCCTCATTCAATGAAGAAGATGAAGAAACGATGGAATTATCTGAAAGAATGCCAACGATCATTTAACTTTATATGTAAGACCATGTTTTCTTTTGGATTCTCTTTTGCCAAGTCCACTCGTGCATTATAATGAAACAAAAAAGTTTAAGGGTGTTCATTAAAATAAGCCGTACGATGTGGTATTTTTTTCATTGCTTTCTGGGGGGGGTATTCTCTCCTTTGAGGGATACATTTACCCTTTGTTTTCTTTTAGAATATTCCTTTTTTAGGTGTTTGCAAGAATATTCTGTAGAGAAACCAGAGAAAAAAGCCAAGAAAGAGATGGCGGATCTGTTCAACGCAGTAATAAGGGCGTTTGAATTGTCATGGCTGCTTAGTTAACTTACCCATCACATTCTCTGTTCATCCCAATATATTTCAGTCAAAACCATTCATATTCAGATGGCCAAAACCATCTTCTGTACAGTTTGCAAACGGTTTTGGGATATTCCAAAATCCGTTCAATAGAAGCCGCTAAATTTTGGCATCGAAACATTTGCCTCCCGAATCCAATTGAAGGCATTGAGCTTTACACTGCGTTCAGTTGCGGGTGGACAATGATTCTCAGCGCCATCTCAATAGAAACATAAGGCACAGGTACGACTTTGTTGCCAAAGTTGTTAACAGCAAAGGGTTGGCATGAAAAATATAGAAAATAGAGCAACGGTATCCACAGCACCACACGGATTAGCCATCAAACATGACCTGAACTGGATAGGAAAGACTAATGTAATTCTTAACTACAAAACTTAATCAATAAATTTTGCGTTGTTTCTACTTATCTTGGTTACTCTGAACCTGCGACCTCTTCTGACAACTGGGTGTTCGGATGGCTGTACCAATTTGCGATATCTTCTGACTGGGCGACCATTCGCGTCACGTCTTCGTAAGTTACTTTCTTTAGCACAATTTACTATAATTGGTTTGCCGTCGTTATCCAGTGCTTTAACCGACTTGCCAAACATGTATGTGCCAGCGTTAATCATATACATGTACGAGTCGGTGCGGTAAGTGTCGCCTGCCCATGTATTGCCACCCTGATTATCCTTTTCTTTAGGATGTTTGAGATCATCCACACGGACCTCAATAAATTTTTTTAGCCACACGATTTCATCAACCTTATGGCCATTAATGGTTAGTGTGCTGCCAGAACTACCAGTTTGGTCGGAAGTAAACTTGGCATTTGTATCGTTTATAAGCGAAGGAAGTCCATCTGGGTCGGTATCCGTGCCATGTTGAAGCCCAGTGTCGTACATTTCACCCCGGCTAACATCAAATTTCAGCCCAAGCTGGTCAGCTAGCTTTTGTGATGGACTGTAGTAGAGGTTATCACGAATTGTGTCTTGAACTTGCTGAAACTGTTTACTGGTTTTGCCTAGATTGGCCCACACTTTGCAGTAACTTTCAAGTCCAGAAGTAGAGCTGTCACTGTTGTCAGCATCCTTCTTCAATACACTATCCATGGATGAAAAGTCGTCTTTTCCTCCAGTAAGCTTGTGGTAAGCTTGAATGACTTCCCATGCATCTCCAGTGCCAGTACAGAATCCAGCTATACCGGCTGTGTATCCACGGCCATCGCCAATATTCTCACAATAGTCATAGTGGAAATCTGTGTTGCCATTTTCATAAATGTTGGTCAATCTCAGAGCAATGTCCTTTGAGCAACCGCACAAAGTTGCACCTGTAGAAGCAACAATACTTACAGTGACAATGGCAAGCAAGAAAATACTTCTCTGAAGCATATTAATTGTTAAGAACGCAAGTTTATTCGAAAAAAATGAAGAATAAAACGATAGAACAATCCGATGGAAAGTGTACGGTCTTTTTAAATTCCAGCACATGCTCTTTTAGCGAACCTGGGTAAAAAAGGAAATGTGTGCTCTTTGACATTTCCTTTTTGCCAGGTTTGCTTGTATGATGAAATACACAATACTGTCTGTGTTTAAATCATTTAATTTGCCTTTTGCGTTTAATTCCATTTTTGGTTTAAAAGACCTTTTAAACTATGTGAATTAAAAAATAACTGCTGTCAAGCTGATAATAAATGTAGCTGTGAGCTGTAGAGCTTAAGAAACTACATTCTATGCATCTTCAGGTGGTGAGGGCCATGTGTAACTTGCAAATGGCTTTAGAATACTCTGGATCTGCTCAAAAAGCCGCTGAATTCCAGCATCAGGATACTTGCCTCCTTCAGCCAACCCAAGACGCTGCGCTCTACTAAAAGCATCCAACGCACAATAAACCTCATTGCTGTTTTTAGCGCCCACCAAATGGACGTCAGCTTTGTTATAAGAAAACGCATAGTTTTCTGCCATCCGCGTCAAGGATATAGAATCAGATTGGAATTTATCAATCAAGTTTGCGCAATCGGCGATAGCAGCTTTAAGCTCGGGCTTGGCGGGATGCCAGGCGGGCGTTTCGCTATCGCTCAAAAGCCCCATTGACAATGGGCTGGCGGCAATAATAGTTTTTACGCCTGCTTCGTGTAGTTTGGCTGTGTAATCGGCAAGCACCTGGCAATGCAGATTAAAGTTACAATATGTCAGACATACGTCCAATGGTTTCCCGCGCTTCTGCTGTGTTTCGGCTATATCCAACAGCACATTCAGGGGATATCCGCTGATCCCTACTTTGCATACCAGTCCTTGTTGCTTCAACTCAAACAGTTGCGGTAGAGTTTCGTCGACAACCTGCTTAAAATCTACAAACTCCACATCATGACACAAAACGATATCCAGGTAGTTGGTATGCAGTCTCCGCATGCTAGTGTTTACACTGGTAACTACACGAGCCGCAGTGTAGTCGAAATCAGCTTTATGGTACCCGTAACGACCAAGCTTGGTGCATATCTGGTAAGAGGATCGAGGAAACTCGGATTTCAAGTCTAGCAGAGCATTGCCTAGCTTAATCTCGCTATCTCCATAGTACGGCGACGTGTCAACTAGGGTGATTTGGTTTTCAAGTGCGGTGCGAACGGTGTCTGTGACTTCTTTTTGGGTTATTGGGCCGTATGCTCCGCTAAATACTCCACAGCCAAGACCTAGCCGGGGCAAGGGTTTAGAGTTGGTGGACATTGAAGAGAACAAAAAAAGTTTTTTTTAGTATTATTGCGTTTTGGCTTATCATTGAAAGAAAGCTTATATCCAATCAATTTTTACTGGTTCTAATTAATGGTTTTACCAAAAAGAGCTTTAGCTTTAAAAAGTTATTTAGAACGTTGAAATCTCTATGCAGATGATTGCAAATCGCTTTTACACGTGAACCAACCCCTTAAGCATAACAATTGCATTGCTACAATATAAATGATTACAAGAGCACTTTATATAAACAGAAACGTATTTTTTATATAGCGAAACTTGTTTAAACATTATATGGCACAACGAGCAGCAGTAAACAAAGTATGGAATGGGATGATTCCGATAGAGTTGCAGCTAGCACCACCCGACGCAATCGAGTTATTGGCATCAGCAGTACTTCCAGATCCATTCCAGACATTTTTTCTATTAGTTCCACGAATCAGCTACCTGCCCTTCGCAGTAAACAGGATTAAAGAGCAATGGTTGGACCCAATGCTTGAACTTTCAGGAGTCCGCACTGTTGATGGCAAGGTGCTGAAGGAAAGTGATATATGGTTCGAGTATAACGGGCAGCCTTTAAAGTGGCATTATCCGGCGGGACTGCTTTATGATATGTTGGTGGGAAATGGGGTTGCTCGTAATGGAGAGCCAGAACTCCCCTGGTCGTTGACCCTGCATGTTAGAAAGTTTCCGGTTGGGAAGCTGATTCCAGCACCCTCTACACAGCTCATGAGAGATATGTTTATGGCTATGATAAAGGAGGCGGATTTTATTCGTTTCGGGTCGACTAAACGAGTCATGGATTTGGCCAAGTCCGACCAAATGCAGCTGTTGGATGGTCTGGAAGCTCATTCGTTTGAAAAGTACTTTGCCATTCACTCTATTATTGCTCCCATTCACTACGAGGCCATTTTGGCCCAGCAGCAGCAACAGACGCCGCCCGGTAAAAGCAGATCTCAGCTGCCCAAGGCCATTCCGTTGAGATTCTATATGCTTTCGTCAGCACAGGAAGATGGT
Source organism: Coemansia sp. RSA 1250 (assembly GCA_027578955.1). Taxonomy (NCBI): domain Eukaryota; kingdom Fungi; phylum Kickxellomycota; class Kickxellomycetes; order Kickxellales; family Kickxellaceae; genus Coemansia; species Coemansia sp. RSA 1250. The sequence goes on from JANBTS010000061.1 coordinate 10,975, forward strand.
GGCAAGGAGGCTGCCAAACTGGATATTTCACAGTTCCATGTGTCGCAGTTGCCAGTGCCGCTGGTCAAGGAAGGAAGCAATGAGCAGCTGCTCACAGTGACCGATGCGTTCAAGCTGTGCTATGAGATCACAGATCCTTCGAGTAATGCGTTTGTTTCTAAATGCGCGTGCTTGTGCCAGGGCATCAGCGTACCATGGGATACACCGATAGCTTGGCTAGCCGATAATTTGTTCTATGCAGATTGTTTCTTGCATCTGGTCGTGATACATACTGCCATGTAATAAAAAAAAGGTGGATAAAAAGTGCGTTTATTTAATAAACGAGCTTCACAATTCATAGAACGTGTTTAGTTGTTGGCTGCCATCTCGCGAGCAATGTCGGCTGCCTTACGCACTACATCGTCGATATCGCCGGCCATGTAAAAGGCGGACTCTGGGATCGCGTCGTGCTTGCCATCCAAAATCTCCTTAAACGAGCGGATAGTGTCCTTGAGCGGCACCAGCTTGCCCTCAAAGCCGGTAAATACGGTGGCTACCGAGAATGGCTGCGACATAAACCGCTGGATCTTACGTGCCCGCTCTACGGTCAGCTTGTCCTCTTCCGACAGCTCGTCCATACCCAAAATAGCAATGATGTCTTGGAGCGACTTGTATGACTGCAGGATACGCTGGACACCGGTGGCAATGTCGTAGTGCTGGTTGCCGACAATACGCGGGTCCAGCATCCGCGACTTGGAGTCTAGCGGATCTACAGCAGGGTAGATACCCAGCTCGGAAATCGACCGCGACAGCACAGTAGTAGCGTCCAAGTGAGCAAAGGTGGTGGCGGGAGCCGGATCCGTCAAATCGTCAGCTGGCACATAAATGGCCTGTACGGACGTAATCGAGCCCTTTTTGGTGGTGGTAATCCGCTCCTGCATTACACCCATATCCGTAGCCAGGGTGGGCTGGTAGCCTACAGCCGACGGAATACGGCCTAGCAGCGCTGACACTTCGGAACCGGCCTGAGTAAAGCGGAAAATATTGTCGATAAACAGCAGCACATCCTGGCCCTCCTCGTCACGGAAGTACTCAGCGACGGTCAGACCGGTCAAAGCCACACGGGCACGAGCACCTGGGGGCTCGTTCATCTGGCCATATACCAAGGCGGCCTTGGATGCTCCGTCGAGTTTGATGACACCAGTAGCAATCATTTCGTGGTACAGATCGTTACCCTCACGAGTACGCTCACCCACACCCGCAAACACCGAGTAACCACCATGCGCCTTGGCCACATTGTTGATCAGCTCCTGAATAAACACCGTCTTGCCGACACCAGCACCGCCAAACAGACCAATCTTACCACCACGAGCATAGGGAGCCAGCAGATCTACCACCTTGATACCGGTCTCCAGAATCTCGGGAGCCGTCGACTGATCGACAAACTCTGGAGGAGCCGCATGGATAGAAGCCACCTTCTTTGAGTTGATGGGGCCACGCTCGTCTACGGGCTCGCCAATCACGTTCATAATACGGCCCAGGCACTCGGGACCAACAGGCACCCGGATAGGATAGCCTGTATCAGCCACCGGCTGGCCACGGACCAGACCCTCGGTACCGTCCATAGCAATCGTCCGCACCGTGTTTTCGCCCAGGTGCTGAGCTACCTCTAGCACCAGCCGGGACCCGTTGTTGTCAAGCTCAAGAGCGTTAAGAATAGGCGGCAAGTTGTCTTGCTCAAACTGGACATCGACGACGGCACCAATAACCTGGCGCACTTGGCCCGAGGCCACTGCAGACTTGGCAGCAGCTTCGGCAGCATAATTGCGCACTATAAAGCAGATTTAGCAAAAGGTTGGTGATTTGCCATATAAGTACTTACCGGCGAGAGCGGTCTTGGACAAGCGACCAACCTTGGTGGCCACACGCGAAACGCTGCGATTGAGAATCATTATAAGATTTCCACAAAATTTCAAAAATAAGAAAACTTAAAAACGAAAGGAGGGGGAGGAAAACTTCACTCTTGCTTATATGGGCTTTCTTATCTATAGGCAGAAAAAAAAATCCCGCTTGAATTTTTCCTAATAATCTGCTATAATCAGGAGATTTGATTAGAATGTCTTTTTTCCCGCTTATCACTTTACTTGCAAGAGCCGAAATAAGGTCGTGGAATTCAAGCTTTCTCTTTGGATTATTTTGAATTCGTTGCTATATTTTTCTTTTGCACAATGAGTTTTATCGCCCGTACTCTTAGACCCGCTACATTGGCCCGCACCACTCGTCTGGGTAAGTTTCTCTAATTGGAATGCTTTGAGCCAGGGTTTCTAAAACAACAATTTGGGTAATTGTAGCTAGCCGCTTCTATGCTTCGGAGGCAAGTGGACCGGCAGCCGGCAAATTGGTGGTGAATTTTGCACTTCCGCACGAGTCAGTTATGAAGAACAAGGAGGTGAACCAGGTGGACATGGCAGCGGTTTCAGGAGACTTGGGTATTTTGGCCGACCACGTTCCTACAATCGAGCAGCTAAAGCCCGGAGTCATCGACTTTATCAGCGACTCTGGTTCGCAAAAGTACTTTGTTAGCGGTGGATTTGCCATTATGAACCCCAACTCGGTGCTGAACATCAATGCTATCGAGGCATTTAAGCTGGAAGACGTTGATCCGCAAGCGGTAGCAACCAACCTGGCAGAGTCCCAGCGCTTGGTTTCGTCGGCCAAGGATGAAATTACCAAAGAAGCTGCTGCCATTGAGGTTGAACTATACGAGTCCCTGCAGTCTGCTCTTGCTGGAAAGTCAAAGTAAAGGGTTTTATTGAAATAAAGGCTGAGAGCAACTATGACTTTTCAGATGTCTCGTTATTTAGATCGTTAGAATTGCCATGAGTCTTGACCATCTTGGTACGCAACGGAATATGCTTGAGGAACAATGAGAGAATAAACATAGCTCCACCAAAGGGAATCATGGCATAGAAGGCTGCTCTTAGCGAGATTACATTAGCACGGATCAAAGCAGTACGCAGGTCATCAGGAATCTTGCTAGAGTAGATTATAGCTTGGTTCTGAACTGTCTCGGCAATGGCAGCCGCATAGTCAGCGTAATTGACATAAACGGGCTCCAGCTCCTTTGCCAGCTGGTTCAGCTGCACGGTCTGGAAAACTGAAAGCCCAATGGCACCTCCCAGCGAGCGAGTAGCTACAAACAGGGTGGTTCCGGTAGCAATGTCGCGAGGCAAAATGGCAGTCTGCAAGCACAGCAAAAATGGCTGCATCAGCATGCCCATACCGATACCGCTAACAATCAGGATGCCGATGCTTTTGCCCGTGCTTACGTCTTCGTCAAACAGCATCAGTAGGCAGAGCCCAACAGTTACGATGGCAGTGCCAGCCCACTGGAACTCCCGGTATCTGCCGGTCTTGGACACGGCAAACCCAGTAATAACCGATACAATTGTTATGGGCAGCAGGAAGGGCAGCAGGTGCAAGCCAGCATTGATGGCTGAGCTGTTCTTGACAACACTGAAGAATATGGGGGTATAGAAGACAGGGCCAAATAGAGCAGCGCCCATAAAGATCTGTTGCGCCAAGCTGATCCCTACATTGCGGTTCTTAAACAAGCGCAGCGGCATGATGGGCTCCTTGGGCACCTTCCACTCGATAAGCACAAAAATGGCAATAACCGCAACACCAAATATCAGCAGACACAGAACAGTAACGCTGGACCACCCATACTCCCGGCCACCAAACTCCAGGGCCAGCAGCACCATAACCACACCGCCAATCAGCACTGCCATGCCGGCAAAATCCACGCGCTTAAGCTTCTGCATAAACGAGTCGTGGGGTCTCGGCAAGTGCAAAAATAGGAGGATGAAGATTCCGGAAACTCCGCCAACCGGCAAGGAAAAGTAAAATACCCAGCGCCAGCCGCCTCCCGATTGGGTGAATACGCCGCCCAGGACGGGTCCCAGCACCGAGGAGGCCGCCCAGATGGCAGCAAAGACGCTGGCTACCTTGCCGCGCTCCCGCTCAATGCTAATATCGGAGACAATTACCATTACGAGAGAGATCAGCGCACTGGCTCCCAAGCCCTGAACCACTCGACCGCCAATTAGCATACCCATGCTTTGGGCCGCACCCGAAATAGCCGACCCTACGAGAAAAATGACCAATCCGGCTATAAGTGTCTCGATCCGGCCAAAAATATCAGATAGCCGGCCGTAAAGCGGCTGGGTGGCCGTGGATGCCAACAGAAAACTGGTGGATATCCATGCGATCGAGTTCATTGATTCAAAGTGTTCTCCAATAGCTGGCAATGAGCTGGCAACAATGGTCTGCTCCAAACTACCAATGAATATTGACAAACAAAGGGCGCTCATGGTTAGAATCCGTTTTTTCATTGTCATTGATCCTAAAATTGACTTTTCATTCAAGTGCTTCTCGTCGCGGTCTTCTGAATCTTCATCTTGGGCTGCATTGGTTGTTTCGGCTGCGCTTTCTTCTGTTCCAGCGTCGACTGAGCACAAAACTGCTTTGCTTACTGAATGAATGCTTTTTGCTCCTTTTGAATTTGCCTTTGAACTCGCCTTTGAGCTGGTCTCAGAAGTGTTATTGGTTTTGATGCTGTGCTTGGCTGCACTGTTTGTGCTTGGTGGTCTTGTTTCAGTTTGTGGCGTTGATGCCACGTTTTCTGCAACCACCGCCATTAAAAGATGTGGGCGTTGCAGGGATCAGGGGGGCTAAAAATTTGAGGAGGGAACTATTTAGGAAATCAAATCGTGGTAAAAGGGTCGTGACCAAAGGGCTGAAGAAAGGAGAGAGGAAAGCGAAAGTTTTTCCACATTTTCAGTATTTCTCAATGTGGAAACTGTGTTCAGACTCCCAAACACCAAAACTGGTTTACATCTCGTTTATATGAAAATCAACCGGATTTAAACCAGTGGATCAGCATTTGCCGTTCTGAAAAACATATTTGAAAATGCCTGTTAATTACTACTAGATTTATTCTGTAAGATCCTTATCATGTAAATTAAGCGGATGTTGATATTTACATGCATTGTAAGTGCGCCACGAAGAATTACCAAAAGGCACTTGCTCTCGATTGACCGCCTTTACCGTGGCTTAAGGAGAAATGCTTGACAAATACATCTTGCCTAAAGTTACCCAAAACAATAATCTTAAAGCTGATTATGTAAACGCACCACGTCAAGGTGGCAAGGAAAATTCTAAAGTTCTCGATGAATTCATGGAAATTGCAACTATTATCACAAGATTGAAAAAAAAGCATATTTTGTTATTTCACACGATTATTGAGTATATTGTGAAAGGGAATAACGTGAGAATAGAATGTTTTTGTCAGCCACCATTTATACATCCTATATGTTTTTTTTCCTGAAAACACAAACTTTTTTCCTTAAAGGGATGGGGGGAGCCAACGTATAATAGATTTTCTGTAGATGTATGTGCACACAATTGTTCAGGTTTATTTCCATGAAATTTTTCTCTAGTGCAATTGTCCAGAGTTATTTTTTTCGGCAACATTGATTTCTCGCTCTTTTTTCCTATTCCTTATGTACTGGGCTTTGGCGGCTTGGTGTATCAGCTCTTTTTTCCCTTTTGCACTTTACAGTCTATAAGCATCTAGAAGTTATTATTTTGGCTCTGTGAGCTTACTTTTTGTTATAACATTATAATTGTATATTTATACTAGTTGCATCTTGGTATCAGCAGTAGATTATCACTATTCTTTGGTATTGAGATTTTTTTTATTTAAACAAGCCAAATATATGCTGCTTGCCTTGGAAATACAATTTCGGTCATATTTACCAAGCAAAATCACCCACACTCTGACATATGGCAGAAGATGAACGCTACATGTCGGGTACTACTGCCCACCACAGCAACCAAGGCAGTGGCAGCACCAGCCAGAACAGCAGCAGCAGCAGCGTGAACAGAGCAGAAACCTCTACACCCTCCATGGCAAGACAAGAGCCAGCAGAGTCGATAGGCACTCGACATGCCATAGACGAGGAGCGGCCTAAAGAATTCGACCGCACAATACATGATGAATCAGAAATTGAAGAGCCTCGAGACTTGTCACTACATAGCTCTAGCTCCAGCGCAGATTTAACCAAACGGGAGCTTCCTATGCTGCGGTTACTTTTAACCATAGCGGTTTTGTCGTTGGCGCTGTTTCTGGCAGCAGTAGACCAGACCATCACGGCAACAGCAACTGTGCGGATTAGCGAGGAGTTCAATTCGCTGTCGCTAGCACCATGGCTGGCCAACGCGTACCTGCTGAGTTCTACGGCACTACAGCCGATTACAGGGAAACTGAGTGACATATTTGGGCGGACACAAATGCTGGTTGCGGGAATTGTGGTGTTTGCCCTGGGATCGCTTGTTTGTGCACTAGCTGGCTCTATAGAGGTGTTGCTGGGAGGACGCGGTATAGCAGGTGCCGGTGCGGCAGTGATCATAGGACTGACGCTGGTTATTGTGTCGGATATTGTTCCCATGCGTAAACGTGGGCCATACATGGCGGTGTTTTCCCTGGTATTTTCAGCGTCCTCAGTGGTAGGCCCGTTGCTGGGCGGATTGTTTACTGATCGGGTATCGTGGCGGTGGATCTTTTGGCTAAGCGAGCCCATCGCTGGCGTTGTCATTTTGGCCACCCTAATTCTGCTGCGGTTACCTCGGCAACGACAGGGCTCGAGTATGTGGGCTAAGCTAAAGCGTATTGATTATGCAGGTATTGTGCTGCTGGTGGGCGGACTCATGGCGCTGCTGATGGGGCTGACGCTGCCTGGAACCAGCCGGCACTGGCAGTCCCCTGAAGTCATTGCATGCATGGCCGTGGGCATTGTCGTGCTGGCTGTGTTTTTTATTGTCGAGTGGCGGTTTGCTCGAGAACCGGTGGTTCCTTTGCGTCTGTTTCGGGTACGGAACGTGGCCTCAATGATGTCTGCCTCCTTCTTTATGGGCGCCTGCTTGTTTACGCCCATCTACTATGTGCCAATGTTTTATAATGTGGTTGAGAATACCAGCTCCACCATTGCTGGCATCTATCTGCTTCCGTTTGTTATTGGCATTATGATCACCAGCATTGGCACCGGGTTTTTGGTCATGCGGCTAGGTAGATACCGCCCGTTTATGTGGGCAGGCACTGCTCTATGCACCATTGGCCTGGGTCTTTTGTCCCTGATGAACCAGGACTCCAGCTTGGCCATTCGAATCTGTTTTCTGCTGATTGCTGGGCTAGGGATCGGCTCATTTATCCAGCTCTCATTAATTGCCGGGCAGGCTGCCGTGGAGCCTCAGGACATGGCATCTGTCACGGCGGTGATCACGTTCTTCCGCTCTGTAGGCAGCGTGTTTGGCATGGCAATTATGCAGTCTGTACTATCGGGGAATCTACGTCATCGTCTGCATCAGGTGGCGCTCAGATATGATGAGCAGAGCTGGATCACAACAGCCTCAATGGATAACCCGTCCATTATCTACAATCCCAATGTGCCTGCTGATCTGAGAGCCGACATCATAACTGCCTATGATGAGTCTCTCCACAAGGTCTTTCTTTCCATCATTCCATTTGGCGCGTTTATGTTTCTCTCAACATTGCCATTACAGCATATAGAGCTGGCCAAGCGGTTGCATGCAGCAGTTGCAGAATAAATAAATTTATTGCACGTGTATAAAACATTTAGAAAAAAATAAGTGTCGTTCTTCAATCTCCAATTGGTCTCTTGTAAAAAAAGGGGGGTCCACTATACGCGCTAGGACTGGCTTATCTCTTAATTTCTTTTAATGAGCTCTGAAACGGACCCGCTTCTGTTGAACGCTCCGCAGCACACTTTATCAAGATATGCGCCGTCACACGCAAGCACCGCCACAACCAGCAGCCATATTTCACAGCCAAACAATGACCAAATAGGTCTGGGTCTATGCGGCATTCCGAGGCAGATAGATAACGTAGGCAGCACCGCTCGTGACTTTTACGCAGCTGAACGCAACTATCTCAGCTGGCTACGGCTTTCAATGGCCATAATGAGTACTGGTGCAGTTATCCTAGCCAATATCTCTCACAAGCCTGATTTCCACCCTTCGTTGTATAGAGTGGCGGGCTATTTGGATGAGTACAAGGAAATAGTGGGGCTGCTGCTGTTTGCATTGGCGGCCTTTGCTGGGCTGGCAGCAATAGCAGTTTTCTCTCATACACAGGCGCAGTTGGCTATATCCAAGCGGCCTCTTCAATGGTCAAGCACATTGCTGATGGCAATTACAATTGCGGTTGCCATATCGGCGCTGGCAGTATCTACAACTACTGCTCTCTTACGCTAAAGTACATTGTTTCTTTGATAATGGCGGCGGTGTTTACATTTTGTTCATTATTTCTCTATAGAAATCTCACGTAACAAATTGGCGACATTGAACATGTGAAGAAAGTTCCAAAATTTACAAGGAATTCTTGCAAATCTCTGAGTTATTTTTGGACCAGTATAGGTTTTCGTCATAGAAGAAAAGACTGGTTTACAAAGACACGCAAGCTTTCTTTTTATCACGAACCCAAATATTCTATAAGAATTTCTTGCGCATATGCCCAAAAAATATTTAGGTTGAAGTCGAAATATTGCACTTGGTTTTTCTCTTTAACGCGCTTGTAAGTTTTTCTTTGCATCTTAGCTAGCATGCGGTTACTGCTTTTAATTGTTTGGTCGGTACTATCACTGCTGCTGCAGCCAGCTTTTGGTAGCATAAAACTAGCGAAGCGATCGGTATCTGCTTCAGATTTGTCAAACTTTCGAGGAGCAATATTGGTTAAAAACGGCAAGCCGACTTCATGCGAGTGTGCGCTTATCGACAACAAAGCGGCGTTTGTTGCTGCCAGCTGCCTGGATCTCGACGGCAAGCGGATCAGAGACGGCGTGACTTACGAGATATATTTTGATGGAGCCAAGGGCAACAAGCCCGCCAAAACGTCGGTAGACCCTGCCAACATCATCATCCATCCTCGGTACAACCCATCAAAGTACTCCAACAACATTGCTATTTTGCAGTTCAGCTTTACTGAGCAGTCAAGCTGGGTCAACTATATTGCTGCTTACCGGGACGAGTGGTCGGATATAGCCTATGTGAGGCGGATTCTGACGGATGCAGGCAAAATGACCTGGCGTACGCCCAAAGTACGTTCATTTACGCTGACCGACCCTGGCTGCGAAAAGGCTTCAGGACTGTACAGATACAATATGGATACTTTTTACTGTTCACGCATTTACAGCTGGTCTGTATTTAGCTCCACATGCAATATGCCGTATGGCTCGATTTACGGCGTAACGTCTTCATCGATGGGTATAGCTGGTCTATACAGCCATAGTGTGGTGTATGGCACCGGAACATGTGGTGGCTATACAGCGTACCACTATTATATTGTGCTAACAAACTATCTTAAATATGCCCGCTCGGTGTTGGGACGCACACCCAAAGAATTTGTTGAAGATAAGGATGGCTTGAAGGGCGTTCGAAGAATTATTAATTTCCGGATGAAGAACGCGCTTTCTGCAAATGACGATGGCACGTATATGTTTGGCGGTGATATGATTTCTCCGCGGCCTGGACTTCCTGGTCCCAATGCAGAGCCACTTCCTGCTACGACGGCTCAACCAGAACGAGAGCCAGAGCCAGAACCGGAGCCGGAACCGGAACCGGAACCGGAACCACAGCCACAGCCACAGCCGGATCCCGATACTCCTGGTGAAAAGCCAACCACTTTATCTCGTCCATCACCATCCACCACATCAGATGGAAACAATAATGATAACCAGGATGACGAGCCGGATAACATTAATGCCAGCAGCAGCAGCAGCGTCTCTGAAGCAGCTGATTCAGATTCAGACAGCAGCATTGACTTGGTGCTGGATGAAGAGCCTGAGGAGGAGAACTCAGAAGACAACAAATTCACCGACCCTGCAGACAACAGCAGCCTGTACGACAACCCAGAGATAAACAACGAGCTGCTGCAATCCAAAATCACCAGTGTCACCGCAGACGCTGCTCATGAAGAGAGCAGTGAAGGCAACGTCCCCGCGCAGGATGTCGAAGACAAACTGTCTAAAAGCGCAATTATTGCCATGAGCGTAGTCATTCCAGTGGGAGTAATTTTGCTGGCTGTTATTGGGTTTTTGCTCTACAAAATGTATCGAAAAGACCACAATGGCTCGATATGGGGATTGCGAAGCTCAAAGCGCGAAAAGACCGTGCATGCTTTGGTAGATGAGATCGGCGGTGCTAGCCATGGTGGCAACCTACCTTCCTACGAAAACATTCACCAAGCTGCATCACAGCCAGCTGCATCTCGACTTTCTACTTAGCTCTTTCCTGTTACAGTTCTATTAATCCATTGAGTGTCTCAAACAAGCCGTTAAAAACTGCTTACCGATTTAAAGAAAAACAAGTTTTAGTTTCTTTTAAAAACTCCACAAAGCTACAAAAAACCAAAACAAAATTCGGGATCAGCGCATCTTTTTTACTATAATTTTTTCTTTACAAAAAGAAAATTTTGGATGCTTTGTAGCAACGAATGTCTGGAAAAGAACGTCTTTTGAAATATGACACGGGTGTTTTCTACGAAACAGATGTACTTTATGAGTCTGGCAAAATATTGATTATCGAACAAGCAAAACGCTTATTTCTTGGTTGGCTGTTCTCTCTCTCCTTTTCCATATCTATTACTTTATTTCTTATTCTGGCTATTAAATATATTTTGCGTCTGGAGGAAGCAAATATTGCACGGTTACTACTTTAAGCTAATGCACAGCTAAAAACAAGTACAGCATCATACTTCCAGCATTACAGTTATTGGACTCGGGCGTGAACAACGACCATGGCGTTATTTTCACATTTACTCATATGTGCTTTATGGGGATTCCTTATGAACTATGCATTGGCGGCAGATAGCATGTCCATAAGCGACCACCATGGAGCATTACTTGTTAAAAACGGCAAGCAGACCTCATGCGAGATTGCCCTAATCGATAATAGAGCCGGATTTGTCGCTGCAACCTGCGTAGTCGACGGCAGCGGCAATCTGGACACTAATTCGCGATACGAAATATACATAGATGATGGCGACAACGAGAAGCCTAAAAACGCACCTATAGTATCATCGTCTATCCGGGTGCATCCACAGTTTAAGATGTCTAATTTTGCCAACAACATTGCCATTGTGCAGTTTTCAGTGGATGTCAAAGACTCCTGGTCAATCAAGGTGGCCGTAGACCACGGGTCATGGTCATCCTCGTTGTATGTGCGGAGATATATGGCAAACAAAAACGCCATGAGGTGGGCTAAACCCAAGACCAGTCGTTCATCATTGACACGGCCGGAATGTGCGGCGTCGTCAGGACTGTACGCGTCAAACTACTTTGATTTCAGATGCAGCAGTGATACGGCAGGAACTATGGTGGGCAGCCAGTGCGGTGTGCCATATGGAACTGTTTATGGGCAGGTCAATGATCGGTTGGCTATTGGTGGGATATACAGTCACTCGGTTGCTGAGGGAGACAGCATTTGCAGTTCAGGTAGAGTTGTCCACTACTATCTCTATCTGTCAAACTACCTTGCCTTTGCCCAAAACGTGCTTGGCCGCGGTGTCTTGACGCTGTCTACGGGTAATTTTGCGGTTAATTCGGATGCTTGGTATGCAATGGAGCCAGAGTCGTTTGCTACGCCATCCGGCACGCGGATTCTTGGTGGTAATGTATTTAACCGAGCAAGCGGAGAAACAATGGTAACTGCTACTGGGGCAGCACAGCCGGAAGCCAATCAGCAAAATAACAATGACTCTGATAACCAAGACCCGCCAAATAATGACCAGCCCGATAATAATGACTCGACAAACAATGGTGGCCAAGTAGCTTCGTCGGCAGCTCAGAATCCTCAGCCCACTTCAAACGCACCCAGCAATAACCAGGCCACAACCACAACCACACCCAACAACAGCAGCCCTACAAGCAACAGCAATGCTCAAGCCAGCACAACCACCAATGCATCAGAGCAATCCAACGACAACACAAGCTCAGACGCTTCACCATCCAGTAAAGACGATACAAGCGAGGGACAGCTGGCAAGCGGCAGCAGCGACCATAAGATTAACAATGGCGATTCATTAAATGAAGGCAACAAGGAGGTTGCCGATAGCAGCAATGATTTGTCAGCCAACAGTGCAGATAGCAGCGATAGCTCAGAACTAGAGGCTTCAGCAACCAAGGGTAGCAAAAAACTGAGCGGTGGACAGGTGGCGGGAATTGTTATTGGCGTTTTGCTGTTCTGTATATTAGCCGCGGTAGGGGGCTTTTATGGAATGCGGTGGTATCGTGAGCTCCGGATCAAAAAATGGAGTCCAGATGCGGTACGGCAAATCCTGGAGTCGCATATTGTTGATAACGAAACAGGTAACTCACCGAGCACAAAATTCGAACTGCCTTCTTACCGGAACCATCGCGGTACAATGTTTGTCGATGCTGGTCCAAACTCCCATGACTAAGTACTTTTTTAATTACACCCATCTATTTTCTAAAAATACTTGCAAGCTTGTCAAAACTCATAGTTGTCAAAATCCGGTTATTTTGAAGAAGAAAAAAATATATGTTTCCTTTTCACTTACTTATTATTTACTGTCGTTTAAAACCAATGGTTGTTGGTTGCTGGTTATATATGCTCATAGGCATTGTCCTGTCGACGAGTGGTGGCGTACTTATCAAGAACGGTCAAGTAACCAGCTGTGATATTATAACTATTGGTCAGGTCGCTGCGTTTGTATCGGCCAACTGTCTTGACTTTACCAAACATATGCAACTGGACAACAGCACAAGCTATGAGGTGACACTGCTACAAGATGATGGATTCGATTATGAAACCCGCAAGCTATCCTCAAACAATATACATGTACATCCTGAATATAATGCCCAAAACTTGGAGAACAATATTGCTGTTATTCAATTTGGCGCAGTGCCGCCTAGCATATTGTCAAATATTGCTGCAACGCAGTTTACTACTGGCAGTGTACTTTACAAACGGCTGGTGGCCTTTGATGTCGAGCATGGGAATGCTGAGATAACATTTTCCTCTAATGCGACTCAGCAATGTTATGCCAGCTCTGAGCTGTATAAAGCCAACACATGGGCATTTACATGCACTATAAGTAATTTAAACATCACAAGCGATGACAAAGCGTATCCACATGTACCGTATGGATCTGGCAGCATAATACAGGGCAAATATTCAATTTCGCTCTACAGCCACAGTGTGGTGGAAAATGAAGAGTATTGGGAGTCTCCGAGCATGGTGAGCTACTACACAATGGTATCGCACTACCTACAGTTTGCCAATAGCAAGCTAAAGACCAAAATCTCCTACTATGACGCAGATAAAAAATTAGAAACCGACGTTTCTGAACCATGGAAGCTGACTTTGCCACAGACACAGTCACAAAACATAATTGTAGGCGGCGATCTGTACTTGTTGCAAGATGCAGCGGATGATAATGAAAGCAGCAATGTGTTTACCAAGCCCGAGGCATCTATAACGCTAACCGCCAGCAGCGAATCTCCAGAAAGCAGCTCTTTACCAGTCAGCGAAGAGACCGTCAAGGAAGCAAATAATAAAGGAAAATCGCTTTCCTCAGGTGCAATTGCAGGAATTGTTATTGGAGCAGTGGCATTTTTAGTGTTGCTTTCGCTTGCCATTTACTGGGGATCTCAAGTAGCCAAGAAGCGCAAGGCAGAGGCATACTGGGATAAAGAAATGGAGAATATGAAGTCAATGCGGTCGCTGGCACAACATCCAACCAGCCATTGATTCTATACTATTTAAGAACCTGCATTGGAATAAATTATAGTGCAATGTGAGAAAAAGCTTTCCCCAACGCCTTAATGTTCTCAAAGAGCCCCTTTTTCATTTCATTAAACATTTATTACTAATAGCAATGGTACAGCTTTATCGTTCAAGACATAATAGACCCCAAGCATACACCCGGCAAAATACGCAACCAGCAGCGAATTTTATGGACCTGAGTATCGATAGCATGGTATCTCGAGAGCATAGACAAGGATGTATACCTAAGCGGTCACATAGAAACTCCGCTCGTAAAAGTACTGAAGAAAAACGATATAGTCGTGGCATATCATGGCTGGATGTGCAGCACTGGGAAGTTCCAGAGCCAGAAACCAGCCAACAGTGCCGCTACTGCAACATGCAGGTACACCCAGCACCATCCCTGCTGCTACACGAACGGATGTGTATCCTGAACTCTACGGAATTCTTGGAAGCGTGTGGCTGGTGCGGACGCAGTTTCCATTCACGGGCACATGCACGCAACCACGTGCTATATGGGTGTGCACCAGCAGATTAGGCAGCCACAGTAAGCTGCTCGTTGGTCAAGATCCAGTGCAAAACGTTAGTGTTGGTGTTGCCGTCATCTGGAGTGCATGTAAGTGCCTTGTCGAGAGCAGTGTTACGATCGACCATTCCGTAGGCTGAATAGAGGAATTGGGCCCAGCCGTTGGTGCCAGCAGCCTGTGCAGCAGCCTTCATGCCGCCGCTGCTGCTGCCAGGGCTCCAGGCTTCACGCACCCAGTCGGGAGTCAGCAGCAGCGAGGTTGCCGGCGTAAAGGGCAGCATCTGGATACCATACACATACTCGTCGTTGGCACCAAAGAATGTAACGTGGTCTACCTTGCTAGCCCACACAATTCCCACCGTGTTGTGGATAAACGGCTTGCCATAGAGCTCCTCGGACTGAGCACGCATTGGGTGCCAGTAGCGGCGGCCTGAGTGCGCCTCCATATTGAGGATAATCTCGTAGAAGGACGCAACGTCCTGGAATCCCAAAGCCTTTGCATAAAGATATGCGCTATAGTAGGCGTTGATGGCTTCTCCAGAAGACTCTTGGTTGCGGCCATCAGCAAAAGTGAACAAGCCGGCCGCCCACGAGTGACCGTCATAAGGGTCAAAGTGACGCATAAAGGGGAACTGCGAATCGACATAGCTGGGATTGGCATAGTCCCGTAGCAGCTGGTTCAGTGGCTCGCGGAATGGTGCAAACAGGCTTATGTCGTAAGATGCCAAAACAGCACCGGCGTACAAAAAGTAGCCGTAGTGGAAGTGGTGGTCGTTATAGCGGCCTTGTCCAAAGTCCATCGACGGGTCGGACAGCCCCAATGTAGACACGATTCCGCCCCAGGTCTTGTCATATACCAGTGGATCGCTGTTTGTCTGGCTCACCAGCCACGGCTTCAGCAGGCTTACCAACCTGGCGCTCAAGGATGCTGCAGAGGCAGAATCCTCCACTTCCTGTGCGATCTGTAGCAGTCGTGCCACTTTGGCAACGCCCTTTCCGAAAAAGTACGGATCCTCGGCAGTGATGTTGGTTGATGTAGCTGCGTCCTTGAGCAGCTGCCTTTGTATCTGTGCCTTCTCGTTGCTGCCAAGTGCTCGTGGTCCGGCAAAGCCTACTTGCTGCAATGGCTGCTTGTACGAAATGATGTTACCGGCTATTGCTGTCAATGGCCCCTTGGACGAGCGATAGCCGCTTAGCCCGCCGCTTACCACACTGGTGCTGTTCATCAAGTCCATTTGATGCGGCAGCGCAAATGTCAGTAACTGTACAGTGGGCGACACGCTCTGTGCATTGTAAATGGTGTTAGAGTCGCCATTGGCCGCAGTGTTGGTCTTGTAAAAGAACACAATGTTTGCTGCACGCTCTGTGCCGTCGCTGGTTTGCACCTGCGCATATGTCACTGCGCCTTCCGTCGGATACGTGCCCACATAGCGCTGCAACACGTTGATGTTGCTGTCAGGCTTGTCTCCCAAATGGGCCAGCTGCACAAATCCCGAGAATGTATAGTTTCCTTGCAGTTTCCCGGTGCTTGTTTGCGTCCAGTCGATTGCGGGCTTGGCAGCTACCAACCACTGTGACCCATCATTAAGCGTAAGCTTGGTCACTGCCGGCATGTTGGCTACATCCTGAGTCACTTCGGCCACGTTTTCCCGTGCACTGAGCACGGTGCGACCAAGCTTCTCTACCTTGAGGATTGCATGGATGGTGGAGAGCTGCGGAACCATGCTTTGCATCTCAAATGTCTGGAACGCCATGCCCTTGTAGAATCTCGACTGCATCTGCGCATTTCCGGAACCGGTCCACGTAACCTCCACGCCCAACGCGTCGGTTTTGGTGACGCGACGTTGAGTGAGCCTGTTCTGAGCATCACTGATGGTCCAGTCCGATGGTTGTGTGCTAGTTACATGTTCTGCTGCCGCGGTGAACTTTGGCATCCCCACAGTTGACGAATTTGTCAGACATCTTACCACATAGGGATATGGATGGATGGGATCTGTTCCATGCTCAATCATCAGGTTGAGCCACCAGCGGTTAGTCGGCAACGGGGTCTTGATTGCGCTGCTGTCGAACAGTTGCGTGTTGGGGATATACGGATGGCCTTTGCTTTTAAAAGCAAGCGGGTTGCCTTCGTTAAGTGGGCTTTGTGCGTTAGGGTCTAGGGCTGACCTGACGCCCTTGATTACGGGAGCCCGTTCTTGGAACCCTGGTGCCCGGGGATGCTGATCAGGCTTGCGGATAAAGTCAGCATGTCCATCCTGTTCATTGGGATATGGGTGGTCTTTGGGACTGGGGAGGTGCACACCGCTGGGCGGCTGTGCTCTTCTTGATGGATTCAGTGGATAGGAGGTTGGGACTCCTGCTGGCGGTATAGTGTGCTCGGGCGTGCTCATCCATAGCTTCTTGCCAGCCTTGTCAAATGGCGCTGCTGACCCATGTGTTGCCAACGCTAGTAGAACCAGCGTTGAGCGGAAAAAATCGATAATGTGCATTAAATCTTGGTGTTCTACAGGAGTAAAGTGTATAGTTTATATAGCAATGTCGATTAATATACGTTTATTGGCATAACGCCATGGTGTGTGATGGTCATAAAGCAATTAAAGGCTATATATTAGTTGTTCTATAGTACATGACTTTATGCCCACCTGCTGGATAGCTTTATAATGTGCTATATGTACTATTACCGGCTGACCATTTTAATGCCATTCTATATCACACGACAGCAAAATGTAGTGTAGAGTGACTAGGCCATATTAATGGCATATGAGGTCGGCTGAGCAAATTAAACTGATCCATTAGGGAACTCGTGTACTAATGTCTTACCTTGAAGAGGAAAAATGTCGATGCCAGAAGAAATAGTTTGCCGTTTCCGTGATATTTATACTAAAATACGTTTAATATACCGCCTTCTTCTTTTCTCGGAATAGCTTTAATGCAAAATAATGATGGCTATAGGTAATGAATACAAATACATGCAATCCGCAAAAATTAATATCAAACAATTTAGATGTGTCAGCCAAAAAAGGGCAAAAAACGGTAGGGAATTCTTAGATATATAAAATGCGCCTCGGTTAAGTCAATGCAGCAGGTCTAAAGTAAGGCGCCTTTAGCTCTATTCCCTCTATAGGATTCCCACACACCCTTTTTCCCGAAACTGGATATACAATTGTGGAAGTAAGAAATAGTAAGATTGGTGAGAGGAAGCGAAAGGGGGTATTAGGAACTGCTAAAGTCTATTTCAGTAACAAGCGAAAAAATTGCCAACCGCACCAAAAAACTGAAATTCTCCCCCATACAGTTTTGTATGTGTGTCAAACAGCAAGATTATATAAAACCCTCCCTTTTTTAGAGCCTTCTGACTAGGCAATGTGAGAACTCCAGCTATTCAGTGCTGGTTACTGCGAAAAAAGAGTTTAGGGAGGGAAATAAAGATGTCTAACAGAACTAGTAATTTGGGGACAAAACGTGTGTGGTTTCAGAGCGGTTCTTCCCACTCGTTTGATGGGCTTTTGTGTTTACATAATAGGGAAGAAGCCTCTGAGACTTGTTTAAGAGCAAACATACAATCGGGCCGCCACAAGACTACTTACATTAAGAAACTGATGCAGAAAATGAAACACAGAAATATAGAGGAACTTGTTTTCTATTATATAGGTGAGAAATAAAATTGCCAACTTTGGAATTCACATAAATGATTTAGTCTACTATGCTCCCTCTTTCATTAGCTCTTTTTATTTCTGCATAGCCAAGGAAGAGCGAAAGGGTTCTTTAAGTCAATAAACGCTGAGAAAAAATATATAAAGAAAAAAGCACTAGAAAAAGATCCCTCTTTAGACACAAAAGCAGCCTTTCTCTTTTTCCCGTCCCTATATCGCTCATAGGCCCAATGCAAGAAAGAAATTGCTGCTCTTTTTAGCCTCAAGTGCCCAGTTGCCCTTTTTTGCAGCCTATAAGTTGTAGCTAGGCGACGCAACAATATAAAGATTAGTAACCTAAACATCGAAAATAATGTCAAAAAAGGAGTATACACAATGGTCCTTGCAGTAGTTATGCAAAGTACAAGCCCACCCTGCCTTTTCAAGGTGCAAGCATGCAATATTACGAATTTTCAGCATTACTAGTCTTCTCCAACAGCGACGATATGTCTGAGCGGATCTCGTTGAGCATCTCCAGAGCGCCCAATGTCTGCTTGCAAGCAGCCTCCACCTCATCACGTAGCTGGTCCAGCTCCACGCTAAGCAAAGAGTCGCCCTCACGCGCATGTGAAGGCTTTTGAGCCGCATAAGGCTTGGAGCAGCCAGCTGCTTGCTCTCTCCCGCTTTTATGGCTATCGCTGGCGGCGTTGTCATCGCTAAAAGAGTCTGCTGAAAATCCTTGATCCGATGATTCTGAAGATGTGAAATGGGGAGCGCGTCCCACAGTCGAGCCTGCCTGCAGCTGTCGTGCCATAATCCGGTTCATACGTCGGCGTGCCCGCAGCTCGGCATGGAGCGTTAGCCGCCGCTGTTCCAGCTTGACCTTGCGCTCCTCGAGCTCCTCTAGACGCTGCTTTTTGCGCTCACGCTTACGGCGGGCAGCTAGCTTGTTCTTTTCGCGCTTGCGCTCAATCATTTCGGCGTAGATGCTGCCTTCCTCGCGGTCGAGTATCTCCCGGTTGGGCAGAATTGATCGCTGAAGGCGAGTTGCTGGATGCAACTGAGGCTGCTGTGTCTGTGGCTGTGCCTGATCTTGAGAAGGTGGCTGTGACTATGATAAAAACGTAAACAAAGCGCCTGCATAAGTAAGAAAAAATGGGGTGATCTGGCGCCACAGTGAAATCACGTTTTTCCAATGCTCTTTTTTGATAGCCTGACCCATGGGTTTTTAAAATATTAAATGATCTGGCTCGCCAGATCCAAAATACACTTTAGAAAATTCACCAGACGTCCAATCGACACCAGACCTGGACCGGTGCTGAGCAGAACACAAAAATTCTCAGAAATAAAATGTTACGTACCATTATAGAGGCGCAGTATAGGGTTATTCATGCACATAATTCCTAGTCGTGTGAGCCTACGTGAATGGTGACGGAACCATGTTTAGTTGTGGAGCGTTGAGCTGCTAAATAGAGAAGGCGCCATCAAAAGTGTGCTGAACCATGACCAAGGACAGTCCTGGCGATGTATTGATTCAAAAAGCAGTTCTGTAAAGAGTAAAAGTAATTCAGGTGTCGGAATTCAACACACAAGAGAAAAGATAAGCTGCATAGGTTTACAAATGCGAATGGGCTATAATAGAGCTGTGTAGAGACAGGAGGATGGTAATCGGATTGTGCCGGACTATATGGGCACTAAAGCTGCTAGCTACGCGAATATCCTGCCACGATGATTCAGTTGTAGCGTGTGTAGCTAATGGCAAACGGCCCATGCGCTTTGGTCGACAGCCATGCTGGATTATCAAGCATATGATGCCTCTGTGTAGGGAGCCGTAACTTACCAGTGTTTTCAAAAGCACATTCAGAATCCACGTAATCGATGATATTCTTGTGGGGGAGAGAAATGATTTTTGGCGAAAACTAAAACAAAAAAGAAGTATTTTTCTACTAATAGAATAAATACGATTTTAATACAGTAATCTCCGCACAATCCGTGATACTAAAATGGGGGGTTTATGCTGGCTACGGCTCAATCAAATACAAAAAGGGTTGAATTAAAAAGGAAAAAGAGTGGAAGCAAAAGACGAAATAGTAAATAAGAACACTTAGGAGCGCAGCGTTTTAGCCGCATGAAATCCGTGTGTTTAAAGTGGAAGGATTAAATTACCTATATAGGCCAAGACTTTCTTTTTTTAAAAATAGAGTGAGAAAGAGAAAGTTGGAACTATTGTGAGTGACGTCGAGAGGTTTATTTTTAAATGGAATTGATCAACAAGAATAAACTCGTACCCAGTATATCGGGATTCAGCACACAATACTATTCCCAAGTAAAGCAAGCAAGTGCAGGGGAGGCAGACATCACTTTCTATGAAAGATTGACAAGAATGACAAGGCAGCGCTCTTTTTTTTTTGTTTTGGCCTATGCATGCACCATACAATAAAAAAAAACAAGTGGAAATCCTATGTTCTGTCGTCATAGCAGTGGAGGACTCATGCGGTTGTCACGTACAATTGGGAAATAGAACGGGTAGTCTCAATTGTCAGCGGAACCCGGACGAACTGCACAGTGACATACAAAGAAGGAACTAAGTAGTATACGCACATGTGCATATCATTGAGAGTTGCCGGAATTTATGCACCGGACATATGACAAAGTCACTCATTTGCAAGTAACCTGCTTTGCTGGCAAAGAGACGCCACCCTCAAAACGGTTGTTCTGACTGTGCAGTAAAGCTCAAATAGTGCAACCTGGCGTCAAATCTATTGGGAATAGAAGACAAGCCAAATGCACGCAATAGCAAACCATTTGGAACCTCATGGAAGGATAAGAAAAATTGTCCGACAAGGCGGTATGTATGTCACTAAGCATTGGGAATGCAGACGCCATTTTTGCAAGCCAAGTGACGGGCCATTTTTCTGTTTTGTCACTGGCCAGCATTTGCTCTCCATCGTTTTGAAGAAAAATAGCCGAAGACGCCCCCACTGACATCGCTTTACTCTTGCCAATGACGTCGACATGCTGGGATTGTTTTCGTGTATATCTCGGCCAATTTTTCTTGATAAAAATTCACACTCAAGGTTCTGTTCAGCACCGCTGCTTTATCTTTCAGGCTCCCAAAATAAAAATTGAAACGTCATCACTTTGCTAACAAGCAAAAGCTCCTGGCTGCGTCATCATTAAGTCATCGTGCGTGCATTGAGACTCTCCTTGTTAGATTGTAGGTTTTCTAGAGACTTCCCGGCTGACCCGTTTTTCTGGGCCCTCCTTCTGTTATAAAAGACAGCACACCACATCGGGGGCGTTTAGTGCCACTGCAACTTTTATTTTCTGTTTCTGGCTCGACCAAAGCCCAGGGGGTTTACATCAGAAATAAACAAAGCAGCTGAACACAGTAGGGAACTTACAAAAGTATTTTCCGGAATCCAGCTCAATTGGGCCAGCTATCTCCCTCATTGCCCCCTTTTCTCATTCAGCAGAGTGGGATTACTGTGGCATTTGTTAAAAAGGAACCACGCCTTCAAGCGTCATAGCACGACAAAAACGTTTAAAAAGAGTAACCAGATCAAGTCATTTTTCTGAATTTGTAGGTAAGCTTGCACATTCTCATCCAAGATCGCAAAAGTTCCAAGAACCCTTTTTAGATTGCGGTCGTCTAATTACAATTTAAATAACAGATCCAGAAGGCCCCAGCTTTTTCTACTCTTCACCATGCAGCTACACAAAACATGGTATTTCCGACCTGGTCATATCATTGGTAGCAATTCTTGTTGACCCCTTGCTGCTTTTTTTTTTCTACAGATTTCGAATCTTGCCTTCTCCCCAATCTTGCATATCCCTTTTCAAAAACCCTCCAATCCCAGCATAAGGGTATAGAAAAAAAAACCGCGATTTCCTTTTCTGTGAATCTAATCGTCTGGCTTGCAAACACCAATTCTTTTTCTATTCATGTAGTGTGATGTAAAAATACTATGAATATGGGTAAAAGAAAGCAGGACAAACAGCCAAGTGAGTCGCGTGCTCAGCAAAGCAGCTCCCAGCATGGTGGCAGGCCCAATGACGAAGATGACATAGATCTGGCAAACATGTCGCCGCAAAGCCGGAGAAGATATCAAAGCCGCATGTCTTCGGCACGGCTTCGTGAGCGCCAGCGCCAGCGCATAGTCGATGCGGAAGAGGAAGTAAAGCGGCTAGAAGCATATGTGCAATCGCTGCAAAGCTCCATAGACCTCCACTACCAGAATCGAATACAATCGCAAGAAAACGAGGAAACGGACAGGGACGGCAGAACGGGCCATGAGCACGGAGCATTGCGTGGACTAGAAGACATTAAAGACATCCGCAAGACGCTCGAAGAATTTTTACAGCGCAAGGATGAGCTAGCAATGGCGCGAGATTCGACACTGGCAAACAATATGCAACTGGCAGAGCGATCTGGCTTGTCTGAGAGCGACTATAGCTCAGATCAGCAGATTCCGCATCTGATCCACTCGATGAGCACCACAGTGGACCATCTCCAGCAATGCGTGCGCCGGATTGATGTTTTGAAAGAAATGATATCCAGACGGGTGGATTTGCTGGAACACGGCATCCAGCCGCCTGCATCTCAAGAAGACTCGCTGGCGTCGTTGGGCGGAGTCACTCTGCAAAACAATACCGAAAGCAGCTCTGGCTCGGGGAAAAGCTCCACTATAGGGACAAGGGATAGAACAGACAAAGCCTCCGAGCAGCCCTCGCGGTTTTCAATATCGTTTCTACTTGATAAAGACCAAGCTTAAGCTATTTTATATAAACAAAAAAAATTACCTATTTTACACAAAAATTGCTGATAGCACCGCTCAGTTTTTGAATGCATAGCTGGCACTGGTCGATCTCTCTAAGCATGCTGCGTTCGGTCTCAGCGATACAGTCGACCAGCTCATGCAGACACAGAATCTGGTTCTTGTAGGGGTCGCTTTGGCGCTGCAGCGCCCGCAGTTCCTCTTCCAGCTCGGCTGCCCGCTGCTCCAGCATTTCCTTGCGGTCCTCTAGCGTCACCAGCTGCTGCTTTTGGCGGGAGCGCATGCGGGCTGCTGCTTCGCGGTTGCGTCGGCGGCGCATGGAGCGTGGAGATTGCGGGCGACTGGATTCAGGCGATTGCGGCTTTGATGCAGAGGGCGTGAGGGGCAAGCGGCATTGGTGTAGAGCGTTTTGGGAAATCTCTTGGGCCATATTTGTTGGAGCCTCTGCGATAGACACTGTGGACGTAGTGGGCGCATCGCTATGACTATAGTGATTGCTGTACCTGGAAACGCCTTCAGCATCTTCAGATCTGAAATCGTGCGTATTGCTTATGCAGCTTTCATGTGGAATAGTGCCAGACGTAGGATCAATGGCTGCAGCTGTTATGGTGGCGCTCGGAGAGCAGTCACTTCTAGCACGCCGAGCCGCTACTGTGTCTGGATGGGAAGCAGGAGTCCTCATAGTTGGGATTGAATGCTGTGCGCCTGCCTTGCTAGAAAGCAATGATGTTCTTATTTAGTTCAAGAAAAGTAAGACTTGAGTAAAAAAGAAGACTGTAGAAAAAAAGCTAAACTATACAGACTAAAGGAAAATGAAGCTTTTGTTATGCTGCTGGAAAAGGAGAATGAGGTAGAAATAGAAAAGAAAAGCTGAGGTTTTTTTTTATCAGCAGCTTGTCCCGTGTATTGCCACCCTTCAAGAATTAGATCGCGTGATCGTCGGAGCTTATTTGCAGTTACATTGTAGATTTGATTTGGAAGGCTTCTCTTCTCCGTCTTCTTATCCCAGTCGTCAATAGCTCCTCCGTAAACTACATCACGTCATTGCTGTTTGTCTGAAGCTGGCGGTTGAGGCGGTTCCGGTGGAAGCCGCTGCCGATTGGCCATAAAGGCTTGAGCTACCCGCTGCAGCTACATACAAACTTCTTTAGCCTCCCACCGACCAACACATACAAAAGGGGGGCCAGGAGGCACCTATCAAACTTACCTCGACCAAAAGCTCCTGGCTGTCGTTGCTGGACTGCAGCAAATTAACCTGCAGGTCCTTTACGCTATCCAACAGATCCAGAAGAGTCTGCGTGTGCGTATCACGCAGAGGGACGCTTAATCCCTGGTGACTGCGACGAACTATGTTGAGTTCAAGCTCAAGCTCGCTGACCTGCTGCCGCAAAACCGCTTCTTTCATGGTCAGCATGTTTAGCCGCGCTTGCTGTCGTTGTCGATGTCGGGCTGCTGCGTCGCGGTTCTGTCTTCTGCGCTCCTCAATGTTGGATTTTCGACGGCGCGTCTTTTGGGAATCCGATACTGCCTCGCTGCCGCTGCCGCTGCCGCTCGAAGTATCCGATCTTGATATTACTTCTTGTGAATCCATTTTGGTGCTCATCCTTGAAAAGAATAGTGCGTTTTTTAATAGAGAACTAAAAACTGTAGTTGATGAGCTATAAGCGCTTGCTAGTGTTTATTTTGAATGTTTTGCCACTGCTAGTCGGTGCTATCTGCAATTGTATAGCGTGTGTGAACGCTCAAGCCAATTGGTATACTATATATATAACGGCCTAGTTATATTTGCTGAAAGCGCAGCAGGTTCCAAGTTAGTAGATGGTATTCACGCTGTTAAAACCTTTAATGGACAATTCCACAAAAGCAAACCCGTCTTTAGAATGATAACACGAGTGTTCTCCGCATGTGTTGTTGCGATTAGAAAACGTTGCTGTGTTTACAAATATGCAAAGGCGAAATGGGCTTAAAGGTATTTAGAATAATAATGCCTAAAAGTATAGAATAGCACCGCTTGATAAATTAACAAAAAGCCAAAGTTTTTTTCGTACTTTTGGTTCCCAGAAAATGGGCCAAGCTATACCGTGAGTGAAAAAATTCATTTTTTCTTCCAGAAGCCACTTTATCGGAAATGGTGATGTCACGTTGAGTGATAGAGGTGACGGACTTCGGAATGCAGATATAATTGTTGATCCGCAAATCCCTGATCCAACAGATGCATCGGCAAACTGCTCCCCCATTTTGGTCGTTTTCAGGATACTGCTGGCTCTCAGCAATGAACGCAGGCTCCGACAGCGCGGAACAGCTAGACTTTGCTCTATATGCGTGACCCAGGAGGTGATTACGTAGGAGCCTACATATTGGATCACATGACTCGAGGGTTTACAAAGAAATAAATGCCAAGACAAAAAATACATCTTTCTTTTCACTTTATTTTATTATGAGCCAAAACAACGAACTATCAGCGGAAGCCGTCGACCAAGCCCTTGGCGCCAAGGCAAGCGTTCAGGAAGCGCAAGCTCAGCAGTTTCAGGCGCTGATGGCCAGTGCATCCAATAACCAAGACCCCAATGCTCTGAACCTTGACAAGAAGAAGGAATACTACAAGCACTTGATTGGCAAGAAGTATATTAGACCCGAAGAGCATGAACAGTTGAAAGCTCAGGGGAAGGGTGGTGTTGATCAAGAGAAGGAATTTACCAAGGAACATCTGCCTGAGCTTCACCGTGTTGTTGAAGCAAATGGCATCATGACTATGGACTATCGCCCGGATCGCTTGAATGTTCATTTGGACGAAGATGACAAGTGCAAAAACATTAGCTGGGTTTAGCCATGCTGTTTTTAAGCTGGAGGGGGCATTAGAAGCGGGTGCTTGGGCAAGAATACTCCAGAGTTTCTCTCCAGGCTTTATCCTCCACTTATAACCCGCTTTTTTTGTTCGCTATAAACACAAGGAAATACCAGAGTTTTAGAAAAGACAATGTAAATTGTACTTGGTTCCATTAAGCAGCTTGGCGTTTGTAACCTCACAACTTTCAACTTTAAAATCCTCAAGGCTCTAGGTTTAATGTTGCAGAGTGCTGCGGCTATGGCACACAGGTATAGCATCAAAAACGATAAGCTCGGCTTTGCATCCACAGCACTCTCCTTGTTCTTAGAGATACCATTCTAAACCCACGGCTCAGCAGGAGCCACGCCCACATGGCTCGAGGGTCTATAAGAAATAAGTGCCAAGACAAAGGCAGGCCTCTCTTAGTTTTTTTATTATGAGCCAAAATAACAAATTATCGGCAGAAGCTATCGGTGCCAAAGCAAGCGTTCAGGAGGAGCAGGCGCGCCATTTTTCTTATTTAAATGGCGACAAAAAGAAGAAAGACTATAGCCACTTGATTGGCAAAAAGTATGTTGCGCCTGAAGAGCATGAGCAGATGAAAGCTCAGAGAAAGGGTGCTGTTGACGAAGCGAGGGAATTTACCACGGATCATCTGCCCAAGGTTTGCCGTGTTCTTAGAGATAGCGGTATCATGCCTTTGGACTATTGTGCCGATTGCTTAAGCGTTTTTCTGGACAATGATAACAAGTGCACAAGCATTGTGTGGATTTAGATATGTCTTTTCAAGCGGGGGGGGGTGAGGTAGAGACGGGTGTTTGTGCAAGAATGCTCCACAATACTTCTTCCTCCAGACTTTATCCTCCACTTATAACCCGCTTTTTTTGTTCTCCACCATAAACACCATTAAATACCAGAGATTTAGAAAAGTAAAGAAATGGCAATATAAGCCGCTCTTGCTTCCATTAAGCAGCTTAATACTTGTAATTTCAAACTTTTCTACTTCAAAATGTTCAAGGCTCTTGGCTTGATGCTACTAGGTGCTTCGGCTATGGCACATAGATATAGCACAAATAACGATAAGCCCATCGAGAACGAGTACCACCAGCTGGCTGTCCACCACCACGTGCGTGCTTCCAACCCCGGATACAACAAACACCATAGCGCCAAGGACTCTGGCAATGCACATGTAGCATCAGTGCCGCCCAGACATATAGCATGGCCGCAAGCCCCGCAGGCTGCCCATCCTACCGACATCAACGCTGCCATAAGCGATGTGCTTATGCACTCGGGAATGGTTGTAGCCGATGAAGCATTCTCCACCATGCTTCTATCCGCCATAGAGGCCAACCACGGTAACATGCCGGTAATTAGCATTTAATTTAAAGAGAAGATAATATTGCATTTAGCAGCTCATTTTCATAGTCGTTGGTGATGGGCCAGACCATAACGCCTGCCAAGCCCAATGAGCTTGCATGTGCTGATTTAGCAGCAATGCTTGTGGAATCGTCGTAGGACACGAAGTCGCGAGTTTCCGTGTTGAACAGCCACGGCGTATATGTGGTGTTGTCGAAATGTCTGATCCACGGATCCGAAGCAGAATCAGCAGCGTCTAGCACACCTTCAGACCGCAAATTGCTGTACTTCCACACGCCTGAAAATACCTTGGGTCCGCCACAAGATATATCCGCCTCTTCTACATCGTCGCTGTCGCCACGTGGCACTTGCTTTTTCAGAGGCTGGTACATGGAGTCCGACATGTCATCGGTGGCAGTGACTGTGCGGCCATAAAAGGGCAATCCTGGGTTGATTTTGCTGGCGGGAATTCCCGCATCTATCCATGACTGAATAGATGATTTGAACGAGAATTGCAGACCGTGCTGAGGCTCAAAGTCCAGAGGGGCGTTGGGACCAGTGGTTTCCGACCACACTCCGTTAAAGTCGTAGAGCATCAGGTTGAAATAGTCCACTAGATCAGCAAATGCCGACACGTCAGATAGAGGCCCATTGGGGCCGTCGAATGGCTGGAAACGAGTAGCCAGCGTAATTAGCTTTTGCTGGTCGCCAAAGGCAGTGCCCATTGCGGCACGCAGCTCCTGCAGAAAAGTCAAAAAGTTGCCCGTGTCATGAGCAGCATCAAAGGGATGGCATGTGTCGCCTTGACGGCCGGGGTACTCAAAGTCAATGTCCCAGCCGTCAAACTCAAACTCTTGCATCCACTGCACCATATCTGAGATCATCTGGGCGCGCTTTTGCTTGCTCTTCATGATTGGCGATAGGTGCTTGGATCCAGTCCACCCTCCCAACGATACAAGAACTCTGACCTGGCTGTCAGAGAGCTTTTCGGTCCATTCTTTTAGAACAGAATCGCGGCTGTCCATGCTCAGTTGGCCCGCTTCGTCCGGTATGGCAAAGGCAATGGTGATGTGCGTATATTTGGCAAGGTCGATGTTGTCTGTCTTGTCGAGCTGCCATGTCGGCAGGTATCCAAAAATGACATCTGATGCCCAGGCTCCTTGCAATGCTACCAGCAGCAAGATTATAAGAGTGCTAAAGTGCATTTGCCCAAAGAAATAGTCCATATTGTCTTGAATAAATGCTGTGCTTTGGCATTTTTAACTGCTCTAAAGAATTGCTACCACGCGGGGCCTTTTAAATATATCCTAAACATTAAAACCGCATGTTACCAATGAATGTGGAGGTCATCGTCAATAACCCCCGTGCGGTGGTACAGCGTGCGTGCACGTACAAATCTGTCCTGTGCCTTGCTGGCAGCCACCAAGGAGTCTGCTGCTTTGGCACGCTCATCAGCAAGCGCCTGCGAATTCGTAGCTGCCTCGGCGTTGGCCCACTTGCGAGTGACTTCTTCAAAAGCATTGCAGGCAGCTTGGCGCTCGGCCATAGCTGCTTTGCGGGCCTTGTCGTCAGACATGCGCTGGTTTTCGCCCTTGCGGGGCAAAACGTACTCGTACTTGTACTGGTTTTTGCCGCCATACTCCACCAGCAGATTTTCGGGCGCGATGAATTTCTGCAAATCGGCGGCTGACTGGACAAAGTGCACTTTGGAAGCAACGACAGGATCCAGCAGGGGGCAGACGAGCTTCCACAAGCTGTTAAACACCCACGACGCGTTGTAAATGAGCACCAGGCCTAAGCACTCTGGATAGTAGTGCTCCAGATAATGCAAAAACGTCTTGAAAAACGACCAGTCCATGTTCGACATGGACATGTCGGTGGTGTCAAACACCAGACATACTTTTTCGGCAGGCGGGTGCAGCATAATTCGCGCCACCTCCATCAAGTATACGGTATAGTCGATAATCTGTTCTGCGGGCTGCGCGCTGGGATCGTTCATTTTGACGGGGATGTAGAGAATAGGCTGTCCCAGCCGATCCGTCTTGTGGATAGCCCCGATTCCGCGCTGAAGCAGCGCATAGTTGAGCTCTGCCTCGCCATTCCAAATCGCCCAGTCAATCTCCTCGTCCAGGCGCCACCGCAGACAGGCCAGAAGCATTGTCAGCGCATCATCGACCTTCCATTTGCGCGCTCGCAGAAATCGCAGCAGCAGCACGTCCGGATGGTCGCATAGCGTGGCTGCCCAAAACGCATCGCGGATTGTACGGGCTCTTTCCTGAGCGGCAAACTCAGGCGGGCAGCTGCCTTGAGACGCCACTTGCTTGACGGTTTGGCGGTACGATTCCGCTTCGCTTTTAGACGCGCCTGCGCCAAAGCCAAACCAGCTCGATGCGCTGCTGGTGCTTTTTTCTGAGGGAGCGGCGCTGGACTGTGCGCGGTCGCTGCGTTTTGACGTGCTCTTTGCTGCGTCGGCTGGAGCTGCTGGCGCGTGCTTGAGCTCGGAGGCATCGGCAGTAAAGGCTTCCAGCAGCTTGCGCCAGAATATCTGCAGCAGCGCAGACTCTTTGGTCGTCAAATGGCCCAGCGTCCCGTCCAGAATAAGCTGGCCCTTTTCGTACTGCTCCAAAACACGATTGGTCATTTGCAAGTCCACAGATGAAGACGATAAAATTAACACAAGCTTGGGGGGGGAATTCGCAGAAAGCAAAAGATGATGTCACCCGTACAGCTGGCAGAAGCGGTCCGGCTCAAACCGAGTCAGCCAGGAATCGGATACGGCCGGGAAGCAATTTTTTTTTTCCCAGAAGCTGCTTAAACAGCAAACGTGGAAGTTGCTATAAGGAACATCGCCCGTGACTGAGAAATTGCTGTTTCGTTTGCGGAGAAATGAGGCTTAAGCTCCAGAAGGCGGTTGGGCATTGGCTGTATGCGCCCGGGCTTTTTGTTTGGGACTTTTCTCAGGTAGTCAAGCGCTATAAATAACAGCCGCTTTGGCCTCAGGTACACACGGATCGCTCTTCTTTTTTTTTGCTTTCCTCTTGGGGACTTTATATAATTTAATACTACCAACGATACTTTGCGTTGTATAAAAGAATAGGTCCATAGTGACGCATCTACCTGCACTCTCCAAAATATGTAAGTGTTGCTCAGCCAGTATTTCATCCCCAACACGCGGGGGTCCTCTAAGAAAATAAAGGCCTTGCTTCCGCTTGTGTTGATCCACAACACTGTACAGAGACAGCAGGAGCTGGCACGATCAGACTAGGGTTCTGCTTCATAGCATCGCAGATCAAGTTCCACGTTGCTCTGCTTACTGCGCTCACGTATCCCCCACCCAGCCACGCTGCGTGCAAGTGCTGAAATCTGAGCTTTTACCGGCTGCTGCTAATTACAAAGAAGCAGTATTTTCCCAACTCATTTTCTGCCTGAGCCCAAAGCACCTTTCTTTTTTTTTTTATCTTTATTCAGCCTACAGGGACTACTAAATCGTTGTCATAGCTTAGTACATTCTGTTGTGAACCATGTCTGCAAAGGCCATTCGTGAGTACGACGGTAAGCTGCTGCTTGCAAACTACCTGCTGCAATCGCCCACTCTGGCGGAAGAGAAGCCCGCATCGGCATTTGTGCAGCCTCCGACACGTCTGGCACAGGTCAACCTGAGCCACGTCAGCACTGCCGAGCCGGCAGAGAAGATTGCCGAGGCAGTTGACGCTGCACTTGAGCGCGCAGAGCGGCTGAACCCGTGGCTGCAGACGACAAAGCTGGTGGCCAAGCCGGACCAGCTGATCAAGCGGCGTGGCAAGAGCGGGCTGCTGCTGCTCAACGCCGAGTGGGCAGCGGTCAAGGACTGGATCCGCGAGCGTGCCGTCAAGGAGGTCAGCGTAGGCACGATCTCGGGCGTGCTCAAGACATTCCTGGTGGAGCCGTTCGTGCCGCACCCGCAGGACGTGGAGTACTACGTGTGCATCCAGTCGCACCGCGAGGGCGACGAGATTCTGTTCACGCACGAGGGCGGCATTGAGGTGGGCGATGTCGACGCCAAGGCTCTGCGCCTGGCCATCCCCATCGACCAGCCGCTGCCGCCGTCGGAGCGCATTGCGTCGGCGCTGCTGGCAGACATCAGCAGCGAGACGCAGCGCAACGCCCTGGCGACATTCATTGAGCGGCTGTACGCGGTGTACGTGGACCTGAACTTTACATACCTGGAGATCAACCCGCTGGTGGTCCTGGAGTCCGAGGACGGCTCGGCGCCGCAGGTCATCTACCTGGACCTGGCGGCCAAGCTCGACCAGACCGCCGAGTTTGAGTCTGGCGACAAGTGGGCGCGCGCGCGCTCGGACGCAGTGGTGTACGGCACGACGTCGTCGGGCCCCGGCCCAGCAATGGAGTTCCCGGCGCCGTTTGGACGTGAGCTGAGCCGCGAGGAGGCATATATCCAGGAGCTGGACGCCAAGACGGGTGCGTCGCTTAAGCTGACGATCCTGAACAAGGAGGGCCGCGTGTGGACGATGGTGGCCGGCGGCGGTGCCAGCGTGGTGTACTCTGACGCCATTGCAGCGCTGGGCTTTGCAAACGAGCTGGCCAACTACGGCGAGTACTCGGGCGCTCCCTCGGAGACGCAGACCTACGAATACGCCAAGACGATCCTGGATCTGATGACGCGCACGCAGCACCCCGACGGCAAGGTGCTGATCATCGGCGGCGGCATTGCCAACTTTACCAACGTGGCCACGACCTTCAAGGGCATCATCCGCGCCCTCAAGGAGTACAAGCAGGCGCTGATTGCGACCAACGTGCGCGTGTTTGTGCGGCGTGCCGGGCCTAACTGGCAGGAGGGTCTGCGCGCCATGCGCGAGCTGGGCGAGACGCTGGGCATTGAGATCCGCGTGTTTGGGCCCGAGACGCACGTCACGGCAATTGTGCCGCTGGCGCTGGGCAAGGCGCCGGCTGGCGCTGCTGGAGCTGGATTCAAGGACTCGATGGCCAAGCAGATTCCGGACTCGACTGTGGCTAGCACCCCCGGCACGCCGGGCCAGATGGATGTTGATCCGCTGCGCTCGGGCTCGTCGGCAACGCCATCGGTGCCGGTGGCGGCGCCGTCGGCAGCGGAGGCTGATGCGGAGGCGGGCTCGGCCGCGCCGTGGTACTCGCCGTTCACGGCCCACACGCGGTCGATAGTGTACGGAATGCAGCCGCGCGCGGTGCAGGGCATGCTGGACTTTGACTTTATCTGCAAGCGCAAGGTGCCGTCAGTGGCGTGCATGGTGTACCCGTTCGGCGGCAACCACGTGCAGAAGTTCTACTGGGGGACGCAGGAGACGCTGCTGCCGGTGTTTGCGTCGATGCGCGAGGCCGTCAAGCGGTTCCCGGATGCGGACGTGGTGGTGAACTTTGCGTCGTGCCGGTCGGTGTTTGAGTCGACAAAGGAGATGCTAGGCTACTCGCAGATCCGCACCATTGCCATCATTGCCGAGGGCGTGCCTGAGCGCCACACGCGCAAGCTGATCAACATGTCGCAGAAAGCAAACGTGACGGTTATTGGCCCGGCTACAGTGGGCGGCATCAAGCCCGGCTGCTTCAAGATCGGCAACACTGGCGGCATGATGGACAACATTGCGTCGTCGAAGCTGTACCGCCCCGGATCGGTGGCGTACGTGTCCAAGTCGGGCGGCATGTCGAACGAGCTGAACAACATTGTCGCGCGCACCACCGATGGCGTCTACGAGGGCGTGGCTATTGGCGGCGACCGGTACCCGGGCACCACGTTCCTGGACCACATGATGCGCTACGAGGCGGACCCAGACTGCAAGATGCTGCTGCTGCTGGGCGAGGTTGGCGGCGTTGAGGAGTACAAGGTGGCCGAGGCCGTGCGCGCCAAGAAGATCACCAAGCCCGTGGTGGCGTGGTGCATTGGCACGTGCGCTGGCATGTTTGAGACCGAGGTCCAGTTTGGCCATGCCGGCGCCCTGGCCAACTCGGACAGCGAGACTGCCGAGGCCAAGAACGCGGCAATGCGCGCTGCTGGCATCCACGTACCCGACACGTTTGAGGCGCTGCCGGCGCTGCTGAACCAGGTCTACTCGGATCTGGTGCAGCGCAGCGTGATTGTGCCGCGCCCTGAGCCAGAGGCTCCCAAGATTCCGATCGACTATGCGTGGGCCATGGAGCTGGGCCTGGTGCGCAAGCCTGCGTCGTTTGTGTCGACCATCTGTGACGACCGTGGGCAGGAGCTGCTGTACGCTGGCATGCGCATTTCGGATGTCTTCAAGGAGGACATTGGCATTGGCGGCGTGCTGTCGCTGCTGTGGTTCAAGCGCCGCTTGCCGAGCTACGCGTGCAAGTTTATCGAGATGGTACTGATGCTGACGGCAGACCACGGCCCAGCCGTGTCGGGCGCCCACAACACAATTGTGACGGCGCGTGCCGGCAAGGACCTGATCTCGTCGCTGTGCTCGGGCCTGCTGACCATTGGCGACCGCTTTGGCGGTGCGCTGGACGGCGCTGCAGAACTGTTCTCGAACGCCTACGACAAGGGCCTGACTGCGCGCGAGTTTGTAGACTCGATGCGCCGCCAGAACAAGCTGATTCTGGGCATCGGCCACAAGATCAAATCGCGCACCAACCCCGATCTGCGCGTGTCGATTATTACCGAGTACGCCAAGAAGCACTTCCCGGCAACGCCCGTCTTGAACTATGCGCGCGAAGTAGAGTCGATCACCACGGCCAAGAAGGACAACCTGATCCTCAACGTCGATGGCGCGATTGGCGTGCTGTTTGTGGATCTGCTGCGCAACTCGGGTGCGTTCTCGCGCGAGGAGGCCGACGAGTATGCGCGCATCGGCACCCTCAACGGCCTGTTCGTGCTGGGCCGGTCAATTGGATTTATCGGGCATTATCTGGACCAGAAGCGGCTCAAGCAGGGCCTGTACCGCCACCCGTGGGACGACATTTCATACCTCAACCCGGCGGCTGTCCAGGGCGGCATGTCGGCCATCAAGAACGACCGTGTGCAGGTGGGCGCATCCAAGATCACCTCCAAGTAGATTTTGATAAAGTATTTAATCTATACATGCCAGTTGAAAAAAAAAAGCCTGGAGCTTTGTGTGCTCTCTGGTCCTTTCTAAGCTAAACGACATGCTGTGGCCAGGTGGGGGACTTTATTTCTGCCAACACGGCTGATTTTTCTTGGAGCCTCAACCCCAGCTTATACTAGAGCTGGAATAGCATTGATACACACCAGCTAACTGGAAGCCACAAAAACTACATTTGGCCATGTCCATATATTTTTAAATATGGATGTACTGGAATGCTGTAGCATAAATCCAGTTTCGCCAAACTTTTCTTTGAATTTTGAAATAAAGCTCCCCCAACTTTGTTTTACAGGCAGTTTAAAGTCGCAAGTATTGGTGTATTGGTGCAGCAAAGAAAAACTCCCCCTAGGGTTGTGCTGCTGGTCAGCTATAAAATGCCAGCACTTCTGCGCATATTTTCCTTTTCCAATTTATCTACAGCTTTTATTCCTTGTTTTGGCTCCTAATGTCTCCAGCACGCATTATCAATAGGGGCCCTTTGAAGCAAACTTGGTATGTTTGCCTTCATTTATGAAAACTACTCCGATAGTGCTAGTACATATTCTGATGTTGTGTTTAAAGACATGGCTGAATTTGATGGCGTTTACAAAAATGTAGGCGAAAGTTTGAATGGTGCCAAATACTCAGAATATACCTCGATTGAATTATCTAAAGATGATAGTTTGATGGTGGTTCTCTTATAGAAATCATCAAAAGTTTAGAGTTCAGCGAAACTGCCGATTACAACCATCTCAAGATCTGTGCTTGATGTAATTTAGTTTTATTACAGGAATTGTACAACGTGATAAAAGGAGATAGGAAGTTCTTCTATAACGGTTACTTGGAGAAGCAGGAATAAGGTTAATTATATCGTTACAAGCTTTGATAGCCTTTTAAAAACATATGGTGTCATTTAAGCACCACAGGCAGCTTTTTAGCTGCTATTTTTATTGTAGAAATGATTTTTTGTTATTAGCCATATCTATTAGACGGATTTTACATTTACTAGATTAGCTCTACATCTTAAAAAAAAAGCTGTTCCATTAGCATAGCAAAAACACGAGGTTTAATCTACAGACGGTTTGCTGGATTTTTATTACAAACTTTACCATAAAAATGAGGAAA
Source organism: Coemansia sp. RSA 1250 (assembly GCA_027578955.1). NCBI lineage: Eukaryota > Fungi > Kickxellomycota > Kickxellomycetes > Kickxellales > Kickxellaceae > Coemansia > Coemansia sp. RSA 1250. Next base: position 46,131 of record JANBTS010000061.1, read on the forward strand.
TATGACCAAAAAGCATAATTTTACAGCATTAGTCAATTTTTTTCATAGCAGAACTGCATTATCGGAAATGATGCTGATGCTTATGCCATGCATACTACAGAGAAAGCGCCAGCTGTAAGGGGTGTTCTTTATTGGATTTCCAAGTAAAAGGGATGGCCGTCGGGAAAGAAAACTGAAAGAGAGGAAACCCTGACATAAGGGAAAAATTGTCTTTTGTAATCTTCTCATTTAAGTGAAGGAAAAAGTGGCAGTTTTTATTCCTTTTCTTTATTTTTTTTTAGTAGGATGAGTGAAGGACAAGCTAACCAATCTCGCATCGGAAACTATGCTGTTTCAGCAATCTCTGGTGGTATATCATCACATATATCCACCTTGGTTGGAGCACCATTGGACCGCGTAAAGCTAATTTTACAAGCCCAGCAAGCTTCGCAGATCCAGACTCCATATAAGGGAGTAATCAACGTATTTACTCGTCTGCCTAAAGAGCAGGGGATCTTTTCTCTATGGCGAGGCAATATGGCAAACATTTTGCGGTTCTACCCGGTTCACTTGCTTAACTTTACTCTAAATGACAAGTTCAAGGCGTTGGTGCCCAAATACAACCCTAATACTGATTATGGCAAGTTTGTTGCCAGCAATCTTTTTGTTGGTGGGTTGGCTGGCCTTACTTCAGTGTTTCTTGTGTATCCACTTGACTTGGTTCGTACTCGAATGGCTCTAGATGTCGGTAGCACTCGCCAGTTTACCGGCTTATGGAACTGCATGTCCACCATCTACACGGCCGGTGGTTTATCATCTCTGTATTATGGATTTGTGCCTACTGCTTTGGGATACTTTGTCTATCGTGGACTGTACTTTGGTCTTTACGACACTGCTAGGCAAACGATTCTCAAGGAAAATAGTCCAAGCTTTTTCAAGTCATGGCTGGTAGCTCAAGCGGTTACACTTGGCGCTGCTGCTTTGTCATATCCGCTGGACACGGTGCGTCGCCATCTGTGTATGCAGGCAGGCAATGCCGAGGCTATGTATACTGGCACCATCGACTGCTTCCAAAAACTCTATGCTTCTGGCGGTATCCGTGCCTTTTACGGAGGCGGTTCAATTGCACTCTTGGGTCCGTTTATTGGAGCTCTGCTGTTAGTCTTATACGACAAATTTAAGAGCCGTGCTAGCTCACCCGAAAACAATGAATAAGCATAGTTCTTAATCCTTTGCCTTTTTTGTAAATGTTGCAGTCATGGGCTGCTTTTAAAAAGGACAAGACTTTATGGATTCAATATCGTATAAAAAAGAAATACAACCTCCTGCCAGCTTTACCTTTTAGTGTTTTTGCAGAAGAAAAAAAATGAACAATATCAAAATTTTCAAGTATTCGAGTGCACTATTTAAATTTATTATGCACAACGTGTTTGTGTACGTGTTCTATCCTATGGATGTTGTGACATCGCTTCCAACCACGTATCCGACTATGATACAGATAGATGGCCAATTCATGGGCTTTATGAATTTGTTTTATGGTCTGTACCAAACACGGCCCAATTTTTTGTGGCATGGATACTGGGCACAGGCACTAGCTTACTATCCTCATATGATTACGAAATACGCCATAAAGCAAGTTCTAGAGGGTATATTTGCAGCTTCTTCATGGTGTGACGAAGTTGCCAACCACGTGGGGATGTTTGTTGCTTATCCGCTTAAACTAGCTGGTAATCGCATGATTTTCGATATGGCATTTAATGGCACGCTAAAGTACTCTAGCATCGCCGAATACTTTGCAATTACACTTAAAGATGGCGGGGTTGGTCTGCTGTTTACCGGATGTCTGCTGGAAAAGGGAGTGTATGTGTTGACATCCATAATGTATAAAAAGATAAACGAGATGCTTAAACAGCAACAGGCCAGCTTTACAGCTCGGTGGGTTAAGGCCACAATTCTGTATGGCTGCTCGGAAATTCTGTTGTTTCCGGCCATGGTTATTCGCTACAACATGCAGCTTCAAGCGGTTTTATCGAAGGAGCTGTACTCGGGCATTTTAGACTGTTGTGCTAAAATGTATGCTGCTGGCGGGATTGCAGCGTTTTACTCTGGACTTGGGTTTTCACTGGCGCTAATGCCATTTTTAGTATTGGTTCTGGTAGCAAGCAACCGGTATGATTCCAAAGTCAAGACTGAATAAATGCTTATTGGGAGATAATAAATTATCCAGGGGCTATAATTACGCTCAAGCTGCAAACCACACCCACAGCTTGCTTTAATTAAGAATCACGACATCTTTTTTCTTTCTTATTGTGGTGACGTATTTATCTATTTTCTCATCTCTATAATTTGCAGCATTCTTTTTTTTATTAAACATGGTAGCGGTGGCAGACGTTCCAGCAGCTATGGTGAACAACCAGTTCTTTGAAGAGTTTACAGAAAAGGTGCGGCAAAAGCCGATTCCGTGGGAAGGGTATTCACGAGCAGGGCTAATTAGCAGTGAGGAGCTGCAGCAATTGAAGGCGTTTCAGAAGCAGTTGGCAGAGAAGCAGGAGCCAGGCACAGAGCAGCAGCAGCAGCAGTCGCTGGCAGGACATGTAGGCTTGGTGGTGAGCCTGACAGAGAAGCTGTCGAGCATCGATGCCCTGCAGTATCTGCTGGTGGTGCTGGACGATGTGGTGGAGCTGGACGCCGGGGCGGTGCGGGAGCTGGGCCAAGGCATTCTGGAGGGGGGAGCTGTGGAGCGGGCGCTGTTCAGGTGCATGGAGAAGCGGGACGACTATTTGGGGCTGAAGGCAAGCAAGATTCTGGTCGGGATAGCGGTGAGCTGCAGCGAGGAGCAGTTTGCGTTTGGGCGGATGTTTGGGTTTCTGGAAAAGTGCATGCGAAGCGAGCTGACGTCGGTGGTGGATGTGGCGCTGCAGGTGGTGCAGTCGGCGCTGCGGGTAGCAAGGGCCCGGAAGGTGCTGTACGCAGAGGCGCCGGGGTGCCTGTCGCAGATGGTGGACGTGCTGAAGCGCACGGTAAGCAGGACACAAGCAGCAGCGGGCGGGCGCGGCGTGGTGGCGGTGTCGCAGACGCAGTACGAGGTGGTGTTCTGCCTGTGGCTGCTGACGTTTGGGCGGAGCGAGGCCGTGACGCTGGACCGGCGGTACGACGTGGTGCCGACGCTGGTGGAGATTGCGCGCGGCGCCGTGAAGGAGAAGGTGGTGCGCGTCATTGTGGCGACGTGGGCCAACATGGCGCAGCACGCGGCGGCGATTCCGGGCCTGCTGGTGGCGCGCGTGCCGGCGTGCCTGGAGACCCTGCGGGTGGGGCGCAACTTCAAGGACGAGGACCTGAAGCAGATGGTGGCGGAGCTGAGCGAGGTGCTGGGGGAGCACAGCGGCGTGATGACGTCATGGGACGAGTACAAGAACCAGCTCAAGTCGGGGCGGCTGGAGTGGTCGGGGTGGCACCGGTCGGAGCAGTTCTGGAAGATGCACGCGGCGAAGATGGATGAGCAGGACCACCAGATCGTGCGCCAGCTCGCCAAGGTGCTGGGCGACCCCGAGTCCACCGCGACCAGCCAGGCCGTGGCCTGCCATGACCTGTCGCAGTACGTCAAGTGCAACCCGGAGGGCAAGCGCTTTGTGTCGCGCATCGGTGCCAAGCAGCGCGTAATGGAGCTGATGACCACCAGCGACTCTGCCGAGGTCAAGTACGAGGCCCTGATGTGCGTGCAGCAGATGATGCTCAATGCCTGGCGCAACTAAATCAAGTGATTTAGATTAGCCTGGGGCTCTTTTAATGGCATTCATAGTTTCCGTAAAATGTGGTTCTGATGTACAATTGCGAAAATCCTCCTAGCCCTCCGTTCATTTTGAAATTGGAGTGGATCGGGCGGTAGATCCTCCCGTGCCAAAGAGCAGTGCTGAGAATGCGCTCAATACCCAATTCTATAATTTCTTGCAAGCACCATATCGGATATCTGATGGCTGACGCAGCTACATCAGCTAAACCGGCTAGAAATAACTAGACCATATAAATTGAAAACAAAAAAAGTTTAAAACAAAGTGGGAAATAAGCCAGATTCATAAGCCGACTATCAGCTGATAAACGATCTGCATAGCAGAGAGAATTACCATGTTATCTAAAGGTACAGGTAATTTTGCCAGCCCAAACAAGTGGGGGGAGATGTTTTTTTTTTCTAGCGCTTTCAGATCTTGCATGTGTTTATGGTAGCGAGCAGGTTAGTATCCGGTTTATAGCTAGAGTGACAGCATAAGTTAGTGGGCTTTTAGAATAAAAAAAGCTGGTGAAATGGCGCTTCAAATGGATTTGCTACCGATAAAAAACCTCCAGAAGGGATTTGCACATTATGTTCCAAAAAAGTGCATTGCGTTTTTGTCAAGAAAAGTCCCGGTTTGTATTCCGCCATATAAAACACCATTTCGCCTGCTCATTTTCCTTCCTTAATATTTACCTAAACTTTTCTCTAATGACCATGCAAACATCTACAGCAGAAACAGCTGATCCCGCCGGAGAACAAGCAATAGAGCTGCTAGAAACCGCCAAAGCCATTCCAGAACCCAAGGCACTTCCAAAGCCGCTGCCTCACCAAAAGCCGCATGTCCTGGAGATCCCGTGGTTTGCATTGGTAACCACGTATTTGAGCTTCGTGGTCTTGGGGCTGGTGGCCAAAATCGAGGACTTTCTGGGCAAAAAGTTCAAGCCGGAGGAGTACAAGCATTTGAGGGTGCAGAACGGGTATGCGCCAATGGTATCGGACTTTGACAGCTTGTGGTTCCGGCACGTGTATGTACGGCTGCGGGACTGCTTTAGCCGGCCCATCATGGGGGTGGCTGGTGGGCACGTGGGGATAGCGGACAGATTTACGACGGATTACAACAAGACGTTTGTGTACACGGGCAAGGAGCACCGAGTGCTGAATTTGGCCTCGTACAACTACCTGGGGTTTGCGCAGAGCGAGGGCCCCTGTGCGGACAAAGTGGAGGAGGCGCTGCTGACGCAGGGGATTGCGCAGGGGTCGAGCAGGTCGGAGGCAGGGCGCACCCGGATGCTGGTCGAGACCGAGGAAATGGTGGCCAGGTTTGTGGGCACCGAGGCCGCCCTGATCGTGTCGATGGGCTACGCGACCAACTCGCTTATTATGCCGGCACTGGTGGGCAAGGGCTGCCTGATTATCTCGGATGAACTAAACCACAGCTCGCTCATCATCGGCGCCCGGCTGTCGGGAGCCACCATCCGGGTGTTCCGCCACAACAACACGGCTGATCTGGAAAAGAAGCTGCGCAAGAGCATCTCGCAGGGCCAGCCGCGTACTCACCGGCCGTGGAAGAAGATTCTGGTGGTGGTCGAGGGCCTGTATTCGATGGAGGGCGAGTACTGTAATTTGCCCAAGATCGTTGAGCTGAAGAGCAAGTACAAGTTCTACTTGTATGTGGATGAGGCGCATTCGATTGGTGCGCTGGGCAAGCGTGGCCGTGGCATTTGTGATCATTTTGGCGTGGATCCGCATAAAGTGGATGTGCTGATGGGCACGTTCACCAAGAGCTTTGGCGCTACCGGCGGCTACATAGCAGGCTCTCTCGAGATGATCGACTATCTGCGCATCCACACGTTCGCATCCGTCTATGCCGAGCCCATGACCGTCCCGGTGCTGGCGCAAGTAAGCAGCTCGATGAAGATGATTATGGGCGAAGACGAGAACGCACAGCTGGGCCAGCTGAAGCTGAAGCAGCTTCGGGACAACTCGCGGTATTTTGCCGAGGAGCTGCGAAAGCTCGGGTTCATGATGATGGGGGATCCGGGAAGCCCCGTGATTCCCTTGCTGCTGTTTAATCCGGCTAAAATGTCGGCGTTCTCGAGAGAATGCCTCAAGCGGGATATCGCGGTTGTGGCGGTATCTTATCCAGCCACGCCCATGCTTACTAGTCGGGTGCGCTTCTGCGTTTCTGCCTCTCATACGCGAGAGGACTTGGATTACGCGCTGCAGCAGATTAGTGAGGTTGGCGATTTGTTGCTGCTTAAACTAAACAAACATTAGTTTGCCAAAATACAGTGTAAAAAATGATTGGGAGTGGAGAATCTTACAAGTCCATTTTTTTACTCACACTTGTAAACAGTCATCGATCATTGGCTTTTTGTAAAGAAGATTTACAGCATCTTTTCAAACTCTCTTCTCTTCCCTCCCCCACCAGATTTCGGCCTTTAAAGGGACAATTTTGGGCCTTTAAAAGATAAACATTGGGGGGAAAAGCAAAGGCGAGAGTAGGGAGCGAAAAAAAAAACAGACCTGCATGAACGTCTTTTTAAGGACAAGTTAAGCCAGGGAATAAAAATACGCGTTTTTCTTTTAATATAAAGTTTATATTGTACTATAAAACCTGGAGCAGAATGGGAAACGTGGCAACTAAAGATATCTCCGACGCACAGCGTAAGTTCACCAAAGATCAAATGGAAATATTATGCTAAAGACATTTTAAGTAGGGGGGCGAGAAAGCAGTTTTGTGGTCTACGGAGTGATATCGAAGGGACCATTGGGGCAGACGCAGATAGTGGAGCACACAGCAACCCGGCGACGGTACGCCCTGCAGCAAATAAGCAAGCGCATATGCGTGGAGCAAAAGCAGGCTCGTAAAATACTCCGGGAGCGGGAGCTCCTAGAGCAAGTAGACCACCCGTACATTCTAAACCTGCGCTTCTCGTTCCAAAACGCACACACGCTGTTTATGGCCACGGAGCTGCAGAGCGGCGGGACACTACGGAGGCAGCTGAAGGGGCGGCGGGTAGGAGAGGCGGTGGCCCGCGTGTGGGCGGCAGAGCTATCGAGCGCATTGCAGCATTTGCACTTTGAGCAGGGGATTGTGCATGGCCAGGTGGGCATAGACAGCGTTATGGTGGATATGGGCGGGCACGTGGTGCTGGGCGGGTTCGCGGATGCATCCAGAGGCGCCGATGCCGCTTGCGGGTACGCGGATGACTGGCAGGGCGTGGGGCTGGTGGCCCACTGGGCCTTGTTTGGCAAAGCCCCGGTGTGGACCAGTGCCGGCGACGTCGTGTTTCCGGTTGCCACCGATGTGCGGGTGACAATGGACTGCATGTCGGCGGTCCGCGGCCTGCTGCACCAGGACCCGGCGCGTCGTCTGGGCGCCGGGCCCAGCGGCTTCGACCATCTACGCCAGCACCCCTTCTTTGCTGCCCTGGATTGGCCAGCTCTCGAAGCACGTGCTCTCCCTCCCCCGTATATCTGCACCGACATCTACAGGCATTTGGTAGACGATTCTCATGAGCAGCAGCAGCTGGCAGCAGCAGAAATGCCCGTGCCCGGCAAGGAGCTAGAGCTCCTGGAAAAGGAGTTTTTGGAGTTCGATTACGGCGAGTTCCAGCGGTTCCGAGCATATATGGCGCGGTACGGAGGCATCTCGGAAGCCGCTGCTGATGCGGTGCGGGCGTTGCCGGTGCCGGTTAATCCGCTGGACATGTCGTATGCCATTGCGCCTGGCGACATCCCACTGGAGTATCTGACGCTGGGCGGCTGGCCCATCGTGGCACCCTTGCTACCCAATGCATCCGAAAAGTCCTCGGCCTCCTCAGTAAGCGGAGACGCTTTGGCAGCCAGCAACGACACCGAGTCCTTGGCTAGCGAGTCCCTGGTGAGTGCGTTGGGATTGCGGTATGCAGGGGATAAGGAGCCGGAGAAGGAGCAAAGGCCGGCTAGTCGAGCATTAAAGCAGGGTGGGTTGCTGGTAAGGCGGACCACCACCAATGCGCTGGCTAGGCTCGGTAGCAGCAGAGGCAAAAAGATGCTGCGCTCGCACAAAAAGGCTGGAAAGCAGTTTACTGTGAAGAAGGATCCAGCTAAAGAGGATCTTGGAGAAAAGGCTGCCAAAGGTGATCCTGGAGCAAACGCTGCCAAAGGTGATCCTGGAGCAAACGCTGCCAAAGAAGATCCTGGAGCAAACGCTGCTAAAGAGCCCAAAGAACCTCCGCTGATACAGCCGCCAGGGTTTGTGCCCATTGATCCGGTTACATGGACACAGCTCCGCCCACAGCAGCGCGAGTTGGCGGAGCGGTACTGCACCAAGGCAATCCACGAGACCCAGCGCCTGATGATGGCTATCCAGACGCAGGACGACAGCGGCAGCGAAAACGAGCTGTTCCAGTCCACATACTCGCTGACCGCCTCTTCGCTGCTGCCAGCAGCACGCCGCGAAGCGCACTCGGGAGCACCCCGCTACCAGCACCCAAAGCCAGCGCAAAGGGCCGACCGGAAGCTACGGGCTGCTGCCACATTGTCGGTAGCCAGCAGCAGCCAGCTCACCCTGCTGCTTTCCCAAAACCACTGCCACCAGCTGCCCAACCCCATGCAGTCTCGAATGGCCTGCAAGAGCACGCCCGATCTGGACGCCCACTTTGCCTACCAAGCCGACCAGCAAGCATACAAGTCTAGCGAGAAGAGCCTGCTGACGCATCACCGGGGACCCAGCACGCCGGCCCTGTCCTCTACACGCCCCTTGACCCGTCGCCTGCATGCAGGGTCGACGGCATCGGCTACGGCCGTGCCGCGCCTGCAGCCGATTGCTGCGGCCTGGCCGCCGGCTGCTCACCTGCGCGGCGATACCGGGCAGACAAGCCAGGTGCTGGCAAGGCCCATGCGCAGCCCCAGCACGCCCATCTCGCCCATGTCTGATTCCGAGTGGGATATGCTGCCTGAAGCTGCTGATCGCATCGGTCTCTCGTCAGCCGCGGCTGCTGTTGCTGCTGCCACTGCGGCCACCGCCTCTGCCTCATGCATTCTATCTAAAAAGCGCAGCTTTTAAGCCATTTCTCACAGCAAAATGTATCAAGCATGTCATTTACATATCACGTGGATGTATCTCTTCTGCTTCTGCGGATGAGGGGGTAACTGAAAATTTTTTATATAAAGACCAAGTTTATATTCCTTTCGGAAAATACTTCCCAAATAATCCATTTCTTTTCCTTTTTTTTTTTCCAAATAGTACACGGGGGTCTTAAAAGGGAAAAGAGAGGGGATGAACGCATCGATTAACGTGACCAGCGCAGACAGCAGCAATTCCGGATCACCGGTTCTGCATGCCGCGCTGGAGCCAGCGCACTCGGGGGACCGGGAAGGCAGCTTAGAGTCGCATGGCGCTGACTCCCAGGAGCACCACCCCTATCTGTCGCGCCGCGCCATGTCCAAAACCAGTTTTGCTGCCGAGCAGGCCTTTGTAAACTCCATGTTTGACAAGCAGGACGAGCAGGAGCACGATGCGCAGGCGAGCAGGGGCAAAGGCGTGCAGACAAGCGAGCCAACCACGCCGCATTCCATTCTGATGTCGCAGCGGCTGGGCCAGGCGCATGCCGATGCGGTGCTGCCGCAGCTGTCGCCGCGCGTGGCTCCGCACCGCGTGGAGCAGCTTAAAGCCTCGTCGCCGCGGGCTCCCGCGCATGCGGACCATTCCAAGATGCCGCCGCTCAGCCTGGACGGCGCCGACAAAGAGGGCGACGAGGAGGACATGCAGGGGCGGCGGCTCGAGCACGAGCTGCGGCAGATGATGATGCAGGCAGAAACAGACGGCACGCAGGAGCTGGCAGGCATGGTTGAGAGCACGCAGGAGCTGCAGAGGATCGGCCGGGCGTTCCGTCGCTGCATGCGGCTGCGCACAAAGTACATGAAGACCAGCTTGCAGAGAGAAAGCGATAACCCGCGGAACCAGCGTGGGTGGAAAATATACCCGCCGGCGCCGCAGCCGGCATGGCGCAACTACCGCGAGCCGTCGTCGACGGCGGCAACGCCCAATTTCAGCATGAGCGAGTGCGAGATCCCCGGCAAGGACCCGATGGCGTTCCGGATGGTCGACGGCGTGTTTGCGGTGTTTGACAGGGAGGCGCAGTTTTCGCAGGCGCCCTCGATGAAGGAGTTTTTCTCGGATCTGGACTACCTGCTCGACACCATTTCCGACGGGCCTATAAAGACGTGGGCGTTCAGGCGGCTGCGCTACCTGGACGCCCGGTGGCAGCTGTACGTGCTGCTGAACGAGCGCGAGGAGACGATGCAGTCCAAGATGGTCCCGCACCGCGACCTGTACAATGTGCGCAAAGTAGACGTGCATGTGCACTTGGCAGCAGCGATGAACCAGAAGCACCTGCTGCGGTTCATAAAGTACAAGCTCAAGACCGAGCCGGACCGCGAGGTGATTTTGAGAGATGGGCGGGTGCTGACGCTTCGCGAGGTGTTTGCGTCGCTGAATCTGACGGCGTATGACCTGTCCATCGACACGCTGGACATGCATGCGCACAAGGGCGCGTACCATCGGTTCGACAAGTTCAACCTCAAGTACAACCCCGTGGGCGAGTCGCGGCTGCGCGAGATCTTCATGAAGACGGACAACTACATCCACGGAGAGTACTTTGCGCAGCTGACAAAGGAGGTGTCTGCGGATCTGGAGCAGTCAAAGTACCAGATGGCCGAGTACCGCATATCGATCTACGGGCGCGCCATGGACGAGTGGGATAAGCTGGCGGCGTGGGTGGTGGACAACCAGGTGTTCTCGCACAATGTGCGCTGGCTCATCCAGGTGCCCCGGCTCTACAACGTGTACCGGGCCTCGGGGGCCGTGGGCAGCTTTGCTGAGGTTCTGGACAACCTGTTCCGGCCGCTCTACGAGGTCACCCAGGATCCCGGCTCGCACCCCAAGCTGCACGTGTTCCTGCAGCGCGTCATTGGGTTCGATTCGGTAGACGACGAGTCCAAGCCCGAGCGGCGGCTGCACAAAAAGTTTCCGGCACCGCAGGAGTGGACACACGCGGAGAATCCGCCCTATTCGTACTACTGCTACTTTACCATGGCCAACCTGTGCGCTCTGAACCAGTGGCGGGCGCGCCGTGGCTTTTCGACGTTTGTGTTCCGCCCGCATTCGGGCGAGGCAGGCGATACGGAGCACCTGGCAGCGGCATTCCTGTCGTCGCAGAGCATCAGCCACGGGATCCTGCTGCGCAAGGTGCCTGCGCTCCAGTACCTCTACTACCTGCTGCAGATCGGCCTGGCCATGTCGCCGCTTTCCAACAACGCGCTGTTTCTGGTATACGAGCGCAACCCATTCAACACGTACTTCCAGCGCGGGCTCAACGTGGCCCTGTCTACCGACGACCCTTTGCAGTTCCACTTTACCAAGGAGCCCCTGATGGAGGAGTACTCGGTAGCGGCGCAGATCTGGAAGTACTCGAGCGTGGATATGTGTGAGCTGGCAATGAATTCGGTCATCCAGAGCGGGTTTGAAGCAGAAGTCAAGCGGCACTGGATTGGCAGAGACTACCTGGAGACCGGGCAGACCGAAGTGCACAAGACCAATGTGCCGCTGTGCCGTTTAAAGTACCGCTCAAAGACGCTTGAGCAGGAGCTGTCGCTGATTGCCAAAATGGTTGGCGGAGACTGCAGCAGTGACGAAGATGAAGCTTAATTATTTTCACATGCAGCCGCAGGGCATATATCTTACCGCTCTTGTGACTATTTTTTTTTTCTCCTTGTGTGGCACCAGCTGCGGGACTTTTAGAGATTCTAGGCTTCTTTTGCTCTGCATAAATCTTTTTTTTTTTCTTCATTAAAAAAAAATGCTGGATCATATACTGGGTAAACCATCGGCAAATGTACGGCGATGGCAGGCGGTGCTTACAGCGCTCGTGACATTGCTACTGGCGCGGCGTAAGCGAGCGCCATGGGGCCTGCGCTGGATAGAAAAGCTGGACGGAAGAGTGCCCATATGGAAGGCGGTGGTGGGGTGGTGGACATTTCTCTATCTCATACGGCATATGGACGATATTCTGGGGCTGCATGCGCCCGAGCCCCTGCGCGAATACTACAATCGGAGCTTTTACCGAGCCACCTGGATCTTTACCGCGCTGGATGCAGGGTTCTGGACCGCCATGTCGATACGGCCCAAGTGGCTGCGGGACATAATGTCCCTGGTATTCTCCATCTACTACTTGGTATGCGGGAACCGGGCTGCAGAGAAGGTACGGAAAGTCAGGGCGCTGGTGACCATTGAGCATTTACGGGTGTCGTGGAACAAGGGGGTGGAGAACCCCTTGCTCCGTATGGTCCGGCAGCTGCATATGCCCACGCTGGGGGTTCATAAAGTTGTGGAGCTGGGAGCATCCAGAAAGACAATGAAGGCTGCCTGCCACGTATTCTATGCGGGCTCTGCAGGGGAGATGCGCGAGTGTTCGCGGCTGATAGTGGATATACCGGGAGGAGGCTTCGTGGCTATGGGGCCAGCCAGCCATGAGGAGTATCTGGCGGATTGGGCCTTGAAGACCCAGGCGGTGGTGCTGAGCGTGGATTATGCCAAGGCCCCCGAGTACCCCTACCCCTACGCGATAGATCAATGCTATGAGGTGTACCGGGAACTCGTGCAGACTCAGGGCCGCTGCATCGGGATGAACCAAAGGGGACATAGCCTGCATAAGGTCCTGGTAGGCGATTCGGCAGGAGGCAACTTAGCCGCCTGCTTGCAGTTCCGGATTCTCGAGTCTCGCGAGCAGCTGCCGAGACCCGATGGGCTGCTCTTCATCTATGGCTGCTTTAACGTGGACGTCAGGGCCTGGATGACTCGCCAGGAAACTCACTGCCTGCTGGGCGAGTCCGCAACCAAGCCCCGCGACCACTTGCATCACGAATCCCCACTGGCGGTATCCAGCAAAGAGCCGGGAAGAGGTGCGTTTAGAAGGCCGCTGAGACTGGACGAGCGGGTTAGAGTGGTTAGTGGGCAGCAGCCAGACAAGTACTATGTGCCGCTGACCATGACCAGCAGCTTTACGTATTTTAATGACCAGGTGCTGTCGCCAGAAATGATGCGTGCCATGGTGATCATGTATGTGGGTCCCAATGCCCGGCCCGACTTTAAGTCCGACTACTATCTGTCTCCTCGGGTGGCTCCCGACCACTTGCTGGAGCAGTTCCCGCCCACCTACTTTATCTGCGGCGAAAAGGACCCGATGGTCGACGACACTGTGCTGTTCGCCGCACGGATCCGCAAGGCTCAGGCAGCCAAGCAAGGCGCGAAACCAATGGAATTCAGCTTGGAGCAAAGCTCGTCGCAGCAGAACCTGGACACCCAGTATTGCGAATATTCTAAATCCTCCTTGTACCGGCGGAGACATAGCCAGCCCAGACTAAGGCCCGCAGGATCCAGCAAGTTTTTCATTGGCAGTACCGATGTAAGCGAGGACGAGGATTCTGCCAAGCCGTCTCTATTGCCGCAATCTCTAAGAATGACCAGCTTTGCTCGGGCTTCTGATTCGCCAGCATCCGTGATTAAGCTGAAGCTGGTCGCCGGGATGTCTCATGGGTTCTTGCAGATGTTCTCGCTGCTGCCAGAATCTCGTCAAGTCAACCAGATGCTGGCTCGCTGGCTGGACGAGTTGCTGGTTGGCGGATCGCGGGAAATTTCCCCGTATTCCCGTTGCGCTTCCCATGTGGATAGCCCCTTCAAGGCTGCCGCAGACCATGGCAGGTCCAATCGTAGTAGTCGAGCCAGCTCGGTCAAGTCTGAAGAAGAGGCATGTAGAGGCGACTCGCTGGCGATGGATTTCTTGCTGAGAAGAAACCGTAACGGAAACAACAAATCTATTAGAGATCACCATGGCGTGGAGATTGTTTCGGCTGCCAGCATGGTGTATCGTAGAGGCAGCGGGCTAGCCGATCCATTAAGTTAAATAATCAGAAGTACAAAAGAATCATTTAGTTTAGAATATTGACCAAGTTGGAAGCACCTGCAGAATGAGATGGGTGCTCATCGCCAGTATCTGTTGTTTTAGGCATAAAGTCGAAGAATGCCGCGTCCTTGGTAGCCACCGTCAGCCCAATCATCAGGCTGGTAATGGCTGTGAACGTTAGCCGGTGTGTCGGCAACGCCCGTGGCTGCTGGGACTTCTTGGAAGGTTGGTCAGTGCCTGGCGAACTGCTGCACTTTATGGACTCGTCTTTTCTGGTCGTGCTGCTGCTTTCGCAACTAAACGCTGCCGGCGACGTTGGGCTCCTGGCAGATTCGTCAGATGTTTCCGACAATGCACGGTGCGGTTTGCGGCCCAATGCCTGCTCAAAAATAGCACACAGATTGCTGGTAAGCGGTATAAATCCTCGGCGTCCCATCGACAGCGGGCATTTCATCCTTGTCTCTTCTTCCTTTGCTGAATCCGAAAGCGACGCGTCGTATAAAGAAGAGGCGGCGGGCTTGAGGATGCTCTTGAGCGGAGCAATAAACTGGTCAAACCGCTTGTTCACTGCAGGTTCAACCGACCCCGGCAGCAGCGTATCGCGGATATGCAGCAGCTTTTGCTTGTCCAGCCGCCGGGGCAAATGGCTGGCCATCTCTGCCACCGCTACAATCTCGTCCTGCGCATGCTTGAACAGCAAAGACCGCTCTGCACATTTCCGGCTGTTCTGCACAAAAAACGCAACCATTTTGGAAAACCGCGCGTGTAGCTGCTCTGTGGGCGCTGCATGCGCACAAGCTGCCAGCATCCCGCCACACACCGTCATCGAGTAGGCTGCAAACATTGGCGGCATTGCGTCTTCCTCTGTCTTGCATTGTAAAATCTGCACTGCGTGTTCGTAGTGTTCGCACGCATCTTTGATATAGTCGGCCAGAATCTTGTCCAGCCCCTGCTCGGAATTGAGCTCGCGCAGTTCGGGAGCAGATGACTCTTCTAGGGACTCGGTTGCCGTCCGCGAGTGTGGCCGGCAGCGGGCAAACAAATATGGCGTGATTACCGATTTGAGGCACAGCGAGGCTGAAGACATCATCAGCGTCAGCTTGAGCTCGTCCAGCGACGGGTTGGCAGGCATCAGCGGAACAGGCGCCAGCCACTCGCTGACAGACTTTGACGCCCGAATTACCAGCCGGTCCACATGCGCATGAGACAGCTGGGGGTCGCTGATGCTGCGCAGAATGGCATTGCCCAAAACCGCAAAGTTGAGCTGCACCGTGTTGCCGTTGAGCGACCAGCTCATGCCGTTGACTTTGGCTGCACGCAGTGCTGTCAGGTACTCGGAGTCGCCTGGGCGCGGCCGCGTGTAGCATGCGGTTGCTTGCGGCGGCAGAGACAGCGAGTCCAGGTTGTCGTTGCCCACGTACCACATGTTGGGCGCGCAGGGCCGGTTGACGCCGCTCAGATCCACCATCACGTAGGGCGTGGTGTGCTGCACCATTGCCAAAAACGTATCCACCGTAAAGCTGCCCCATACCAGCCGCCGCACCTGCTCCCGCTCCAGCCATGACGCATGCAGCCAGCCGTCGTCATCGCCGCAGTCGTTGTTGTCCATCGTGCATACGCCCAGCTGCTGCAGAATGCGCAGCGTAATGCCTATTCCGTCACGTGGAGCCCACGGAAAAACGTCGGAAATTATACATTTGGTCAGTGCATTCAGCTTCAAAAGTTTGGGGGAAAAAAAGAAAGGAAAATCTCGCAAGAAAAAAAGTGGAGGATTCGGGATTTGCCTTTAAGTACTTACTGGAATAGTGACTAGATACGGCGAGCTTGCCTAAATGCATATATGCCATTGACAACAGCAGCAGCGCCTGGCAGTTGCGTACCGAGGGCGCTTCCAGAGCTGCAGGCGCCAGAACCTTGGCTTCGTCCACCAGCTGCCGCATAGCAGCAACGAACCCGATGCGCTCCACTGCCGGGTGTGTGCTGAACATCACGTTGTTGGCCATACACGCTAGCAAGAAAAATGCGCTCAGCCGCCCGCCGTGCAAGTCGTCAATAAACGCTTTGGGCTGGATGATTTTGCTGACGATGTTGTGGTCGCTGGTGGTGTGTCCTAGCAGCTCATCCGTTATATCGGGCGGCGGCATATGTGTGTGTTTGTCAAACAAGAGCTGCTCTGAATCGCGCCGTCGCTTCTCAGCCATATGCTGCTGCTGCTGCTGTTGCACCGATATGCTGGCTAGCGTGTTGAGCATCGTCGGCTCACTATCGGAGGACCGGCGCTTAATGCCCCGAGTCTCTGTCTCTGGGCTAAGCGAATATCGCTGCTGTTTCATTCCGGTTTATATAATTTAACAAAAAAAAAAAAAAAGCAATGGAAGAAGAAAAAAGAGGTGCGGAATAAAATAAGTAAAAGGTCGGAGCATAAACAACTCCGAAAGAATTCCGATGATTTCAATTATAGATGATGCGAGTGGGCTGACAGCGAGTTTGCTCCACAAATGCAGCGTTTAGCCCGTCGTTGTGTTGTATGCGCAGCAGCGCTTCTTCCTCGGAAGCAGCCAATCCCGCCTGCACATGCCGCATTACCAAACGCTGCTGTGCTAGCTGCGGGTTCTGTGGCTGCACCCACCAGGTCTGATCGATTATGCTCTGGATGCTGCTCCACGGCTGCTCGTTTTCCACATGCAGGTACAGACCCTCCGCAATAATCACTCGGTGGTGCGGCTCTACGGCGATGGCATTGGCAACCGGGTCTCCCACGGCATGGTCAAACGTGGGTGCCAGCACTGTCGAGCTGCTCTGTTGCCGTATGGCTTGCAGCGTGCTGACAAACCCAGCGCCATCAAATGTCCAATGAGCTCCACGCCGATTCAGCGCCTCCTTGGCATTGGGGAGCGCTTGCAGCTGTTGCAGACTCAGGTGGAAGCCGTCTAATGGCAAAACCGCACATATGTTGCTGCTGGCTTGCCGGTTGACCTCCTGCTGCAGCTGGTTGCTCAGAAACGTTTTGCCCGATCCGGGAATGCCCGCCATGGCAACAATAATCCGCCGCTGGTCATCTGTGCTCTGCAACTGCCGTATCAAATCGCTTGCCAGCTCTCGTATTTGCTCGCTGTCCATTTTACAGAAGAAAAAAAAAGTGGGGGGGGAAGAGGAAATGAGAAATTTTTTCCAATGTGGTCATATGACGAGCTGAAGGCTATGCAGGCTTATGCTGGGAGAGTGTTTCTAAGCAATGCTAAATCCGCTATTGTGTTTGTGGAAGCGATTTGAAAATTTTGGCTCTATATTTATCTCTAGTTTGTTTGGCGATAAAATTATTTCATATATTAAAAAGTATTAATAATGATGGCTAAAGTATGGATTATGCCTTGTTGTGTTTCTTGCTTCTGCTGCGCTTCTTCTTACGGCTGCTGCTGCTGCACTTGTTATGCCGCTTCTTGATACATGACTTGGACTTGCCACCTGTATTGTTGTTTACAGGCGGATTAGAAGCCGTCACTGGAGCATTAACAACTGGAGTGGTGCCAATCTTGGTAGTATTGGTGTTGCCAGCTGGAGCAGTTCCCGGGACATAAAGCGGTGGGCCAGGAATCACATAGTTTTTGTCACCATCCCACAAATTGAAGTGAATACCAGGGTCACTCTTGTCATAAATTCCTGGAATGGCATACTGTCCTGGATTGGCAGCTCCAGTACCAACTACATTGATCATGGCACATGATGGGAAAAACTCTGCACCAGCATTCTCATCCTCTCCATATACACGGTCTGCCTCATGCAAAGCAATGATCTCACCACGCAGCAGATAGTTGCCAGGTGAAATGTCTGCTGGGATAGTTACCTCCAATGCACCGTCATTCTTGATGAGTGTATCTACACACCAAGTATCTGAACTGGCATCATACCCATCCTCGTAAATCTTGAACCACACATTACCATCGCCATTGGACTCTGCCTTGGCCATGTATGCCAAACACGGCCCCTTGTGGCTGTCTGAAATAGCACGGTCAGTAGGTCCGCTCTCATGAAAGTGCATAACAAACTTGCTACCTGCTTGAACATCACAAAAGGTGCCTCCATTAAGCTGTGGACTCTCAGAGCGACACAGCATATTCTTGCTAGTTACATCCTTTTCAGGAAAATTCTCATTGTTCCAAGGTTTGACAATGCATTTATTCTCTTCCAGTTTCTCCCCATCAATAGACACATTAGTCATATATGTATGAGCCCAGATGGGCACTGCAAAAATTAGAAAAAAGAATTTGTTCATGAGCCTGCTCAAGAATAATAATGAAAAATAGAAGAACGATATTTTATTCTATCAGGAGAAATTTTGCAAAAATTTATACCTATCTTTTATTCTTTTGAATTTTGTTTGCTTTTGGCCAAGAAGAGATAGATGGTTTCTTTTAAGCTTTTTGCAGAATTTTCCATTCTTATTCTTTTAGGTAATTAGTATGCCTTTTCTTCCTTTGAACAAAAGGAAATTTATTTCCTTTTAAAGTTTATGGAATATTCCACTGTTCTTTTTTTCTTGCAAAGGAGTTTTAGCTGCATCTGCTTAAATTTAATTACATCATTACAGGGATTTAATCGTAAACCTGTGGTGAAGCAAAATTGCATATATTAAACTGGCATATTATATTCAGCCTTATTATTCAATATTCAATTGCGTAATAATACCCTGCTCCTATTATAGGCTATATTAATTAGTTTTGGGGACAATTCATATAGCAAAACTGGATCATCAATATTATAATTTTTGCCATCAATTTTTTTTTCATGCAAACCTTGTGGTATTTAAAGAAAATTGTTTTCTCCTTGCTCTGAACTTTATATCTTAAACAAACAATGGTTGAATCAAAGAAAGCATACTGCAAAGGCTGCAATAAACTAGTTCTTAGAACTCTACTTGTTGACGACGAATGCCAGGCCTGTCGTGCTGGTATAGTCATCAATTTGCCAGGAAGCAACAACTAGATACTTTTATGACTAGCTACACTTTAAAAATATTATTTAATGAAGTGTATTACTGTGAAGCAAATGACATATCACAGTACTGTAATGAGTTTCAAGGCGATTCTGTTAAGTACAGGCATACCATGTGTTGTATGATTGAGAGCCAGGGATAACCCTTGCTCGTATCATGCCACTTATCAGAGCCAACAAAGCTTGGCATAAATCTATAGGGAAAAGCGTAGCTGGTTCCCGAAGGGGAGAAAAACAACTTTTTTTTTTTTTTTTTTTAAAAAAAAAAACATTTTTATATAACAATTATGCTGATTAAGGCTGCTGTGGTAAATCATACAGTTGTGATATTTGTGTCGTCCACGTCCACAGTAAACGCACATCCCTGAATTGACCCGTTGATTAAATTCACTTTTAGTATATGGAAATACTGTTGGGTTATAACGCAACCTACGACGCTGTCCAAAATTCTGCCTGTATTGCTGATTGCCACGAACATCCGCTCGATCAATTTCCATTGGCACTGGCCCATTATCGATGGCCTCATTAACCTTGTTTGTCTTAAGAGCACGCCAGGTCTGCCATAAAACTAGAGCTCGGTTCTTTGCCTGCGCAACAGTTGTGATATCCGCAGCAAAAAGCTCTTTCTTGATATCAACTGGCATAGTTCTTTGATAATGATTTAAAGCCATACTCGGCTGTCCAGCTGGAAATTCCGCCCGCGTCACTAGATAATCAAACTTTTGGCTAAACAGCGGCAAGTCTTCATCCGTATTAAATCTTAGAGCTACCAACTCGTCCAGCGCCTGATAGGCCGTACTCACGGTGTCATAAGTAGCCTTGAGAAATGAGATAAGCTGTGCCAAAGTTGCCGTTTCCTCCATTTCCTCAGAGTGACAATAAGCAGCTCAGCTCTGAAGCAAATTATGATTTAGCATCACTTGTGCAAGTTGGGCCTGACGGACTTCATCTGTCACTTTCAGAATTCGAAACGTGCCCTTCAAAATCTCTTCAAGGCTATCGATGCTCAGTGTTTCTATTTTTTCATCGAATCGTGGGTGACTGCGGGCTGCCTGTGCAAAATTCGATAGCTCTCGCCCTGCTTGTTCTGCCATGTTTAAAAAAAAATTTCTTCTTAGAATAGAAGAGATGCTACCAAGTTGTTATATAAAAGTATTTTTTTAAAAGAAAAAGTTGCTTTCCCTCCTTTGGGAACCAGCTACGTTTTTCACTATATATATTCAAGCCAAGCTTTGTTGGCTCTGATAAGAGCCATGATATGATCAGAGTTTATACCTGTCTATCAATCATACAACAACTATGAGTTTAAGTTGCAGCAGCCTCAGCCTACAGCAATTTAAGCAAGCAGATATTGTGACAGATGGGAGCATTTTTTTTAGCTATTGCAGCAGCACAATTCACCATCTAAAGATGTTTTTTAGATGAAGCTGACTGAGCCCTATTCCAATAGCAGAAAGCAGCTATTGCTAACTGGTATGACTGGAGTATATTAAAAAATAAAATATGAAAATGGATATTTACAGTGTATGGTTGGGCTTTGCATTTAATACTAATATATATTTATAAATTGCTGGGAATATTCCAAGTTAATACATGCATTCATAACCATATTTTGTCTTTTTGCTTCACAGTAATGGGGCTTTAAATTGTAAAAAAAAATTACAAGGCTGGATATAAAAGAAAAACGAAACCTTCTTTTATTCGCTAAACTCAAACATGCCTCCTATTAAACCAACTGTTTACTGCAATTATTGTTTTAAGCCATTCACTACTGTAAAATCTAAAGACACCCTTGAAGAAACCTGCCCTTCAAGATATTTACATTAAACAAATTGAGTATCACTAGCTGTTTGTAATAATCGCCATTTGTCTATCTACTTGTTGTTGTTGAAATTTATAGACATTATAGCTAGCTTTTGTGTACATTCCACCAACTGTCTTGATGCATTACATGTGCTAGCCCTGGAGACAGAACCTGAGGTACGACTACTACGGCACCTAAGCATTTTAGTACTAAAACCCCATGTGGTTGATAAATAAATATAAGCTAATAATTTAAAAATAATAGCTGCTGCTAAAGTAAAACATATAGCAAAAAATGTAGTACATAGAACTATAAGAAATTTGAAAAATAGTGGGGTAACCCACTAAAGTATTGCCAAGCTGACTAGATTAAAACTCTGCCATTGTAGAGTAATTGTGAATGTAGCAATAAACTGCAGCATAGTATCTGCACAGATGCTGTGCCTCTGTCAGGCAACTTGGATAAGTAGTGAGCCATCCGCAAGTGGTTTATTATTATTAGATATTGTAATGGGCTCACAGCAAATACCAATTGTAAAGAAAACTCTTTATTAAATACCAGCCATCATTCAATAGAGCTACATTGTTCAGTTTCTCCTATATAGATGTTCTGGATTTTCGCATAATTTTGTGTTTCTCTCTCTCTCCATATATAGTAATTTAGCACTGCCATTATATGCTCAAGCGTCAAGAATAAGGCCTAATCATATAATGCCCACTTGTCAGAGCCAACAAAGCTTGTCATGAATCCATGGGGAAAACGTGGTTTTCCCTGAGGTGGAGGAGTATTTTTTTAAAATAAAACATTTTATAACATGCTGTGCCAAAGTAACCGACTATAAGATGTTTATTATGGACCAGACCCGCGAATGGTACAACGGCTACTTTATTGGGCGGTTCAAAGGCAAGTACAACCCGTGGTCGGTTAGCTCGTATATCG
>JANBTS010000062.1:0-67445 GCA_027578955.1 Coemansia sp. RSA 1250
TAGCGTGCCGTCTTAAAAATATAGCTGTTGCGCTCGCAGCGCAACTTGGCTATTCTTTTGTTTATAAAAAATAGACTGGTTTGCATCATAACAACTATAACCGTATTCGCAACTTGCTTGCAGAGTCCTGCTTCTTTTGTTATTTCCATGTGGCTGCCATGTCAAAATGCCGGAAAAACCACATGGAAGTAACAAGAGCAGACTGCCACATTTGGCTGTGAATCTGCTTGCATTTTTTTTTTGCTGATCTCAGCTCTTATGGACCGCAGTTTGGGCACACGTTTCAGCTGGTCTTAGCAAAAAAGGGTGCTTATTGCAAAAAAAAAAAAATGCAAGTCCTTTGGGCAGCTGATCTCTTCCAAGCTGCAAGCAATGAACACGCTGTTGGCCAAAAATGACCTCCTTTGTAAACTATTGTTTGGATTTTTCTTCACTTCCACTATTTGAATTTGTACCCTCATTTTTCCTCACAAGTTACTATATTCGACGCATTCAACGATGGCAATTCAGTCAATGATACACAGGATAGCTGAGCATATCCAGCCGGTGCTCAAAAACTCAAAGTTTAAAGAAACGGGTGTTTTGACTCCTGAAGAGGTAAGGGGCGATACGAGCATAACTGCTGTTGAACTCCCGTGTACGCAGGTGTGGGTTGGCAAACTGCCAACAATGCTAATGGCAATTCGTATTGAATCTGTAGTTTGTTGCAGCAGGCGACTTCCTGGTTTACAAGTGTCCCACGTGGAGCTGGTAAGTACGGATTTAAAGCGGCGTGTCTGTTTCCCACTCTATCGGGTACCTGAACCAATGCTAACGCTGTTTTTTTTAGGGAGAAGGGGTATCCCAACAAGCGCCGTGACTACTTGCCTGCAGACCAGCAGTTCCTGATTACTCGTAATGTGCCTTGTCTGCGTCGTGCAGATCAGATGACATTTGGGCTGAACGATGATATGGAACAAGTAGGAGACGACGGATGGGTGGCTGCATACGCAGGACACAAGAGCGTGCGGGCACAGGACGAGGAGGACATTGAGGAGATTGGTGATATTGATGAGGCGGATGTCCAGGTGCCTACTGCCAAGGAAATAGAGCGCTTGACCAAGGCCGTCGATGGCGTGGAAGTCAGCACCAGCGACCAGGATCTGGATACGCCACTGGGCCAGGTTGCGGCTGACGACGAGGTTGAGGAGATTCCCAGCGATATTGAGGATATCCCCGATCTGGATGACGAGTTGGAGGGATTTGAGGCCGTCGAAGACAAGGATCCTGCTGCCAATACCGCCAATACTGCAGGCGCCAGCAGTGCGGCCGTATCTGCAGCAGAGGACAAGGACAAGATCCTACGCACACGCACCTATGACATTAGCATTACATACGACAAGTACTACCAAACACCGAGAGTATGGCTGTTTGGCTATGACGAGCAGGGGAAGCCGTTGACAACGCGGCAGATCTTTGAGGACATCAGCGAGGACCATGCAAAGAAGACAGTGACTATTGAGGCGCATCCTCATCTGGCAGTGCAGCATGCCTCAATCCACCCCTGCAAGCATGCACATGTTATGAAGAAGATCATCGAGAGGGCAGTCGACAGTGGCCGGAGAGAGATCCGAGTGGATCAGTATTTGGTGATATTCCTCAAGTTTATGAGCAGCGTGCTGCCTACTATTGAATACGACTACACGATGTCTACTGACATCTAGTGCTTTTAATTACCTGACTAATGCGGTTTACTGTGGCCGAGCAAAGACATAATAAATTCCATCATTTAATTGCGTGACAAACAGCCGTGATTTACACGTCATGAGGACTCCATCCATGTTCACCAAAGAAATTCAGCATGATATTTCCAGAGCTATTGTTGAAAAATTAGGGAGGCTGAGCGGGCCGAAATGGGCACATGCCAAGCAAAATCCAGTATATGGATTCATGACATGATGAGTTTGACTTCGCCACATTAGCTCAGCTGCAACGCAATAAAGCAGCTATTATAGACGCTGTCAATTTCTTGATCGGAGTTGAAAAATTGCTGTAGGCCTGCAGCTGCGGCATGCCTCATCCCATTCGTTGTTTTGCGATGGTTGCTAATTTTATTCTTTAAATGCGCATTGACCTTGCAGCCCGCTTATTGTTGGCACAGCTGCTCTTCTCCGCAAGACTCCCCTCTTTTTTCTTTTTTCCTCTTGACATATCCATATTATTGCTTTTATTTTGCCAAGTCCCTTTATTCTTGCCCCGCAAATACACACTGCTTCAGGCCGCCATATAGTATGTCATATATACCGCGGCCACCAGCAGCTAGCGAAGAGAGACCAGTGGGCCCTGGCCGAGCTGACGAAATTCGGTCAATAAGCAGTACTCATAGCAGTAATTCAGCCGGAATTCAAAGCGTGTTTGGCCGCTTACCGAACAGTGCCGACAAAGCAGGCTCAGTTAAGCTGCCTTCGTCAACTCGTGCATCCATTGTCAAAGTCATGTCAAGTGACTCGCCGCTGCCTGGGCTGCCGCCAATTCCTAATATTGATACTGGCGCCTCATCTGTTCATGGCAAGTCTGGCGGCGCCAACACCATATCTGCAGTAGCCACCAATCATCGGCGCAGTGCATCTGTAGGCGACGAGCGACGCCATGCGCTTAGCTTGCCGTCAAGCGCATTTGAAGCCGCTACTGACAGCCCACCACGTTCCAAATCTCGTTTGGGGTTGGGGAGTCTACGGCTGGCATGGCCTCACGGCAAAAGCCGTCAGGCCAAGGCTGAAGCTGAAAAGCGCTCTCGATGGACAGCAAACGAAAGCAGCTTATTAGCCAAGAGCAGTCTCGGGTACTGGAAAAGCGGGCGGCCAGTTGATCTGACTGCTCTGTCGGCAGATCTTGGCCGCTCGGTTAGAGACATTGTTGAAATGCTAGAGTACATGCTCGAAGGATATGTGCGGTTTGGCGGAGTTTCCAGCTGGGATACTCAGAGCCAAAAATTCATTATGCGGTGGGCTGCTGTTGAGTTTCCAGATAACCCTCTGCTGCGCCATGAGCATTCGCAGCCGGCACAGGCTGCATCTCGCTTAGACGCATGCTTCTCTGCACTTACTTGCAGGCCTCGCTCTGCCTCAAAGGAGTTTGCATTTGCCATAGATAGTCCAGAGACGCCTGCCAGCAGACAGAGCGTGGTAGCCGACTTTCGCGAAGGTATGCACAGGCGGAATGGCGATTATTTCTCGGCAGCTCAAGCCGTGCCTGTTCCCAATCTACCGCCCGCTTTAGAAAAGCCCAGCCCTGTTAACGGGGTTCAGCAGCTGGCTGCGAATTCACCTGCTATGGCTATCTCTACACCAGCACATCCTACCAAGGGCTCGGACAGCAGTGACAAGTCTTCCAGTCAGTGCGGCTCGCAAAGTCGCAATCGCTCGCAGAGCTCTATTCTTCCACTGACGTCTCTTGGGCGAGATACCAGTATCAGATCAACTAAATCGCCAGTCAGCACAACATTTACGGCTGATACTGGAGGCCGGCCAGTATTTACGGGTGGGTTGAGAAGCAAGCACGGGCTTAATACGATGAATCGTGAAACTCGAGCCCGACGTACACGTAAAAGCTCATTTAGGACCGAAAGCGCATCAGTTTCAAACACCAACTCCAGAGAGTCAAGCAATGTAGCAATTTCTGCTCCATTTACCTTTTCGTCAGCATTGGCACCAGTTGACGCAGTGTCCCTGTCTGGAGTTGGTGCAGTGGTACCTGCTGTCAATTCAATTGCCCCAAATGGCCGGCGAAGATCCACTACCATTGCATTACCATCGGCTGCTACCTCGTTTAGTCGTGTCTCGGGAGATAGCGGCAATGTTGAGGTGACCCCAGAGCCCATTCCTATAGTTCCTATGCTGGAAACTGTTGACCAGTCTCCTGAGCTCTCACGGCAAGTGATTGAGGTGCAGCCGCCAAATAATGTACTGGATGCAGAGTTTAGCGATTTGAGCGAAGATATCCGACGGAAGGTTCGCCGGTTTGTGTCTAGGTTTGTTCGGGACTACCCTGTGGATTTTCAGCAGCGTGTGGATGCGCTCAAGGCTGGAAAAGATGGACTGTGCATTACTGTGGACAACTTTGCCGACTTTGAGTACAATAACGACGCATTTATGAAGGCGATAGAGACCATATACCGATACGTTGGCGGCAGTATGATGTACACCTGCAATATTTTTTTCCATGTACAGCTGCTCCACGCAGTGCGGCTAGACAGGATTCCAGTAACCGATGACAACTGGCTGCGGGTAAATGAGTTTGCAACGCGTGTATTCAACAAGAAGATCGAGGACGCACGCTTTGTTGTCATGCAAGAGTACAGAAACAGTAGCGCTAGCGATTCAGAAGCAGCTATTGGGTCTAGAGATACCAGCAACTGGGTACACGAGGCACGAAATCGCTTTGCCAGCCTAACTAGCACCGAGGGCAATGAGCACAAATCGCCGTTTGAACGAGCATTCTATATGGACAAACTGGCGCATCGCTATGTGCAGTTCTTTTTGGAAAACAACAGCGACGAGATTATGCAGCGTGCACGTAACCATGGACCGCTGCCTATGCCGGTATCGTTGCAAGTGGATAAGAGCAAGATGCTGCAGTTTGACCTTGAGATTCGCAACTTGCTCGTCGCGTTTATCTGGGAGGATATCCCGCTGTCTACGCTGGAATCCAAGGAGGTTACGCTTTTGCGAGCGCTAGAGCTGCTGAATTGCGAAATAGCTGACCGCTGTGGGTTTTATCAAAAAAACTTGCCTCAGATCATGAATAGCAAGAACGACGACGGGATGGGGGGTGACGATGTGGAAATCGCCGATCCAGAAACCATCAAAGACATTCCCAGTAATCAGATAGCTCAGGTGGTGGGACGGTCATTTGCACGCTCGTACTTTAACCAGGCCAAGGCAGCACTTTTGGAGGCAATGATCCACGACCATCCGTTCGGCCCCGTGAAACGCGAGGACTTGAAGGAGTGGATGGTCCGTGGGGGCAGTCCTTTTGGCGAGGATGTGGACTTCTTGCTCAATGCGCACTTGTACCGCTACCTTCGCAAACTACAGCTGCGACCCAGCAGTAAGCAATGGCTGCAGACCAGTGCCATTGCCACGCTGTCGCTGATGCGGCGTACAATAAACGCGATAGAGCAGAAAAGGTACGTTGCCCATGTGAACATTTCGGCATATGAGTTGCGATTTAACAAGATGGTGCAGAACGCTGGCTCTAGAAGCCACCTGCTCAATGGAGACAGTGCAGTTAATCGTGAGCCGTCAGCATTTGACCATGTGCCGGCATGGGTGGCTCTGCTGACAGACTCGCGCTCTGGAACTGCAAGCCAGAGGCAGAGCAATGGCATCAATGGGCATAGTGCTGCTAACCAAGCTGCCGAGGCGCAGGATGATACCGATTCGCAGAGCTTTCATGATATCCGACAAGCCGATGCAGTCGATAAGGGCAAGTCAGTAGCTGGAGGAACTAAAACTTCCAGCATTGGCAATCAAAGCGATTCTTCGGTTGCGTCTCCTATTCCGCAATATCCGCCGAGCTTTGGTGACTATGGCCGGTCGGCAGTGCTAACTACAGCACCCCATCTATCAACCAGCAATGCAATAATGGAAAGCCCAATCTTGCAGCCACTTGCAATACCCATGCCAAGTGCTAGCCATCATCTGCCTGCCCAAGCAATGCCAGTGCCGCGCATGTATTCGCCATATACGCAAGACATGCAACGGCATATGGGCATATCACCAAACTATGGCGTCAATGGAGGATTTTCTTTAGGTGTAGCCAACAGTGCCACCAGCCATAGCGAGGGTACCAACATGACCGCTGTGATGCACATGTTTGAGGAAACGCAAAAGCTGATTCGGGAAATGCAAGCAAAGAAGGATTAACTTTTTACTGTGCATGTTTGGTATTCTAGACGTTCTTATTTATATATTTGGTACCATGAAGCCGTCTTTTGCTTTTACCTGAATAGGAAAAGAGCGATTGCTTTTAAAACTCCGCACAAAAAAGAACCATCTTGAGGATTCCAATGAAATTTGGTGGAGATCTCCATTGAATAATTTTTTTTTTTTTTTTTTTGGAGGGGAGTTGGTTCCAAGTGCCAAGGAATTGGGGGGGAGGACGTGGTTGCTTTCTACAGCCGAATTGTTTATCCCTCCTTTTTTGACAAAGCGCCATTGTGTTATTTTGGACAGCCTCCCTCCTTTTTGTGTGTGAATCGGTCTCTGACCATTTTTTTTCCAAGCAAATGCACGGACTTGGTCCTTTCGTTTCTGCAAGGTTGAATAGTGAAGCAATTTTTCCTCCCTCTTTGATTTTCCCTCTTAAGGTTTCGGATTTTCCCAATACTTTTTTCTTCTCTCTATTTTGTTATTTATTACTTTAAGGAAATGGGATTTATAACGAAGCCAATAACCGAAACACGATTGGGTTATGGCAAGAGATACATGGGAATGGGTAGGCAAGGAATGCGCCAAACCAGACAAAGTCACACAGGCCAAGAGACTCGACAAAGCATAGTCAAGTTAGAACCCGGAAGTGGAGCAGTAGAAGCTAAAGCAATTAGTGCAAAACGGCTATCGACACGCGCCACAACTGCGAGGAATCCGGAAACTACTGCGCACAGACAGTCCACACAGCAATCGAGTATACGGGAGCAAGAAACCGCACCAAACAGTAACCGGACGGGTACGCGTCGAGTACGGTTTGAATCAGCCAATAAGAGCAATAAACAGCTGTGGAGCAAAGGGGAGGTGGAGAAGTTGGCGCGGCTGAGCTTGAAGTACTGGAGCAGAGGGCGGATGGTTGACTATAAGCAGGCTGCACAGGACATGCAGAGAAGGGAAGCAGATATCCGGATGATGCTGCAATTGGTGCTTGAGGAGCATGAGTTGTGTGCAATCAGCTATTGGAAGGAATGTGACCGGCCGTTGGTTAGCTTGTGGGCGGCCAGAGAGTTTCCAAAGTCGCTGGTGCTTAATCAACAAGCCAAGACTGCGGGAAGCCAGACTGTGTGGAGTCGTTGTGTGGCAGTTCTTAATTGTCAGAGGTCTGCTGCTAGCGAATTGTGGATAGTTAATGAGCCAGTGGTGAGTGAGATCAGCTCGCAGAGCTCTGAACAAGAACCAGCAGAATCTGATGCGTCGGAGCCAGCTACACGTTTGGAAAAAACCGCGACAACAGCAGAGAAGCAGCAGAATGATGCGAGATCGCAGCCTCAGCATCCAGCACCACCAGCGTCTGAATTCACATTCCGGTTTCCACCGGCACAAGCACCCAAGCACCCCGTGGAGTTACGCAAAAGCATCAATGTCATCAGCCGCAACACACGCATTCTGCGGCAGCAAAGCCGGCGAGCACAACGCATCAAATCCGCCAAAGCAGCAGCAAAGCAAGCGGGTTTAAAGCCAACGGCTTCAACGCAATCGGACGGAGAAAAGGCAGCACCCGATGTGTCAGAGCAAGCCAAGGATGAGACAGATAAGACAAAGTCGTATGCGAGTGATCTGCTGGGACTGGGCACAGCCATAAGTGGTCTTGAGCAAGGAATGCGCGAAGTGGAGCTGTCTCCCGAGCAATCCACCGACACATATGATCTTAATCGACTGGACGGTGACATCGACATTGAGTTCTTTGACGTCACCGCGCCTACCCGCAAGTTTATCCGCGATTTCGTCGAAGACTATGTGGAAAAGCATTTTGAGGTCTTCTTTTACCGGGCCATCCGTCCAGATATCTCGGACCGATTATACCGGCCGGTTTCTGGTAATGAGGCGCAATTGGCTCAGAACCCGCTGGTGGATGAGCTGGAAAAAGAGCTGTTGCTGCTGGGAGGACTGGACGTTATGGCTGATCCCACGACCCGGGCTGATCTGCATTTGGCCGATCTTCACTTCCATATGCAGTTTGCTCGAGCCATACTAAAGTGCAATATATTCGAGGGGGATGCCAACTGGCTGAGCGCCAGCCACTACGCAACGGCAGTGTTCAACAGGATGATCGAGGACACTCATTATCTGGCATTCGAGGCCATCGATCCAGCGCAGCCGAACGAGCTCAGCCGCAGCGTTCACTATTGGCGGACAAGTGAGATGGCAGCACGTGCGAACGCATTCAAGCGGCGGTATCTGTTGGGGATTGTGGCTAGCCAGCTGACTACGCGCTTTGTGCAGGGTCCGGGAAGGCGGGTGTTTTTGCAACGGGTGCAGCAATGCGGGTATGAGCCGGTGCCCACGGCAGCCGACTACGACGACGATATGGACGAAGAGGCCCTGGAGCAGGCCATGTCAAGTCTCTGGACAAACGTGTCGGTTAGAGGCGAGCTGCACGGGCTGGTGATGGATATGCTACCGTTTGCCACCAACGAATCAACCATGATCATGATGCAGCGGGCTATCGAGATCTACAACAAAACCATCATTAGCTTTATCGAAAGCACAAGCGAAAGCTTGCGGGATGTGTTTGTGGAGCCGCTGGAGGACAGACAGCTCAGTAGACGGGTGCTGGAGTCGGTGGAGAGGAGCGCGGGTGCGGTTAGTGTGGCTCAAATCAGCAAGATGGCCCAGTGGCTGGCGGACCTGTGGTTCGATAGGCTCAAGCACAGTTTGCTTAGGGCCCTGATGGCCGACTACCCCTTGCGGCCGGTTCCGCTGGCCAGTGTGCGGCGCTGGATTGCCGAGGACCGTGCTCCTCAGGGCAAAAGCATTGACTTTGTTCTCAACACGCGGCTCTACACCTACCTCAAGCACCTGCGTATCCGGATGAGCCATGCCAAATGGCTCTATGCCAGCGCTGCGGCCACTCTCAGAATGCTTGAGCAGGCCAAAGCCCACCTCAGCAACCCGCAGCTGCTTGCTCACATCGATATTCCTCATCACCTTCGGCTGTTCAGGTCCTGCATTGCCCAGGAGTTGGGCCTCGAGTTGTCTGCTGTGCAGGTTGAGTCGCTGGCACAAGACACCTCATTGGGCGGCTGCTCTTCAGACACCCCTGTTCAGGAGCCGCCTGCGAATACCAACCATGGTACTGGCAAATCGCAAATGCAACTAGACCAATTGGCCCAGGCTGCCTGCCCTGCACCAAGCATTCCAA
This sequence comes from Coemansia sp. RSA 1250, assembly GCA_027578955.1. Taxonomy (NCBI): domain Eukaryota; kingdom Fungi; phylum Kickxellomycota; class Kickxellomycetes; order Kickxellales; family Kickxellaceae; genus Coemansia; species Coemansia sp. RSA 1250. The sequence goes on from JANBTS010000062.1 coordinate 9,112, forward strand.
CAAGCCCAAAGACAGCCAGCACGGTACCGAATGCTCGTTTATCCAACCTGGAAAAGCAAGTTGCTGATATCCGCCAGGAGCTGCACAATGTCTCCAAAATGCATCGTGATATTCATTCCATTTTAACTCTGCTGCAAGCTCAACAATCTCGTTAATTTATTCATTTCCATGGCTCCCATGGAAAAAAAAAGTCATATGTGTAATCTCTTTTGTCTGTGCGTGCAGATATTCAAGTCAAGAAGGTAAAGCTTTTTTTTTCATTTCAGTTTACTTCTTTTGTAGAAGAGCGCAGTCTTGTGCAGTTGAGTCCGCATATGTTCTGCAGAACCACGTTACCTGTACATAAAGGATTTCTTTCACCTCAAAATATCCACCTGAAAAAAAACATCTTGCTTCTCTTGTATTTATTGTTCTGCATTTCTTTATAAACAACCCGAGTTGGGGGAGGAAAAAAGAAAAAAACTTTTTTTGTAGCTGTATAAACGTTGAGCTATAGATATCAAGTTTTCAAGCTCCGCTTGTGTTCCCCCCCTTTTTTTAATTTAGTTTCCATAAAGAGAAAAGGACCACCTAGACCATTGAATAAGGGGACAGCGCCTTATGTTTTTACATTCTTTATTTGCGTTTTATTCTTGTATAGCATAAAGGGATTTCTCAAGGGGATGCGAGAACCAACAGCAGAACCAAAATGCTCAGCGTTCGAGTTTCTAGATATCAAAGCGTGGCTACAGAAAACGGGCTGCAAACCAGGCAAGCCGCTCCCAGGCCAACGTATAACAGCATTGCCTGCAGTCTCACAATACCCATCAATTCTGCGGCGTCCCACCCAACCCTCCACACAGCCCAGCCGACGGGTTAAATTCGACCTGCCCTCCATATCCTCAAGCAGCAGCGAGACAATCAGCGAGGATGCAGTAAGCGACGAAGGGTACATTGGAACCGATGCACGGTGTCTGGAGAGAAAAGAGGAATGCTCGTATGCCATGAAGTATCGGGTTCAGCAGATCCCCAAAGAGTGTTTGCGGGAGCTGGTTGCTTTGGGCGCTCTGGACAGGGTGTTGATATCTTACACAAGGGATATAGGGAAGCTGGCTATTGACAGTTTCCGGCCATTCCGCAGCTTGTATTTCTATGGCATTGTCATGTTTCATCTGGGCAAACACAAGCAGGTGGATTTTGACGAAGCCGCAACCATATGTGAGGCAGCAGTGGTGCTCAACAATGCAACCATAAGAACAACACAGCGGGATCCGCCCAGCCTGCTCTCCTTTCTTGACCTCAGTGTGGAGATGAGCGGGAATCTGACAATGCCTCGAGCAAACAGTGAAGAGCTGCGTTCAAGTGCATGGCGGAGCGAGCATTTCACAAGACTGGGCTACGCGATGACTGCCGGCAAGCTGGTAGCCAACCTGGACGAGCCTGCAGTATTGTCGTGTTTGAACGAACATATAGCACAGCAATGTATTATTCGGCCAGTTTTCGACTATATGTTTTTCCAGTTTATCGAGACTCACGAGACCGAGCTGCCGCTTCGTAGCGAGTCGCTGCAGTTCCAGATATATAGCACGGTCCGGGAGGTCATGCATCGGGTGTATAGAGATGGGGAGATGCCGTTGGCCTATGTCATGTATACGACGCTGTTTGCTATAGCCGAAACCAACGATAAGATAGCTGAAGCGGTCTGGAAGCAAAATCGGCAGGCTGAGTTATGTTCGACTATTTTGTCCTTGGATATAGCCGACAACCTGACGATTTCCAGCAACGACAGTATGCGCGAACACCCTTTGTCGTCCCGCGAGCTATTGTGTCTGTTGGACTGGGAGTTTGCTGCTGTTTTGGGATATATGCTGGCGCACCGGTATCATGAAGCCAACCAGGAAAACACTAATATGCGGGCTCAGCTGGGTGCTTTGGCATTTGGCGTGGACTCGTCGCAGGCTCAGCCGTTTCCTCCCCTGTTGCCCATGCAGGACACTCAGTTCCACCAGTTTATTCGCTCCCATGTCGCTTCCATTTACGCGAAATGGCCCCATGGCTTTTTTTACATGGTGCTCGATGAGGCCGTCGATGCGTATAACGTTATTATCCAGGATATCCGCAATAACCTTTAAAAAATTTTAATTAAACTGTACAGATAAGTTATATGGGTTCCGGCAGCCCATATTGGGTGCAAGATTACAGATCAGGCTTCTTCCTTCAGAATCTCAGTGGGATCCGGCAAGCTTTGCGAATCCGAATCTTCCATCTCATCCAGCTTAAAAGTACTTTTAGTAGTAAGCTCTGGAGAAGCATCCGATTCTTTCTTCAACTGCATTATCATCAGTACCGTTTGATGCATTTGGAACGCCGCCTTATTCATCAGCTTTTTGTGCTTTGTAAAAATCTCATGTTGCTTCTCATATTTACTATATAGTTGCTTTAGCCCGCTGCTTTCCGTGACTGGCTGCCTTCGTTGTCGTTTTCGCGGAGGAAAAGCGTTGGTCTCGGGTCGCGCCCTTGGCTTAGTTGCTGCGTTCTTGCGTTTGGTCTGGTTTTGTTTACCTGGCTCTGTTGAACTAGGTTGTGGAGGCTCCAAAGGCTGTTCTTTGTTTGGCTCTGTTACCGGCGTATCATCGGTTTCGGGTTTATCGTCCAATAAACTGCCGTTTTCATCCTTGTTTGTTGCCGTGTCTGCCTTGGCTAGCGGAGAAGGGCCAAGTGTTGGCTTACTGCCAAACAAACCAAACCGCGGAATTTTCGACATTGCAAGACAAAAAAAAATTTTTTTTTTTTCGAAAGAGAAAAGATTAATCATGGAATAAGAAGCGAATGCGGTACCACAAACTGCCAACAAATCTGAACGCGGAGAGCACAGCAACTGACCAGAAAATAAAGCTAAGATAGTAGTTGTGGGATCCAGTAGAATCACCTTCCGTAGTCACTTTAGCAAACCATTCTGACGAAATAACCATCCCCAAAACAATGTTGGAAGACATCCATGACAGCACCAACGTGGTACGGAAGATCTTGTTCTGATCTTCGCGCTTGGTCTGTGGATCGAAACTCTTGCCCTTTTCCTCCCGAGGCGTTTTGAGCGTGGTAATGTGCTCTTCATACTCCCGGTTCATCTCATCCTTGTCGGAAGTAACTGGGATATGCGCAACCCCACCTCCATCCTCGTTCTTCTCGATCTTTGCAACTCCCAGCGTGGTGGTCATTGCCGTATCGCCCTTGGTTCCCCACGACACATCGTGCGTGTTGCAGAATGCGTAGACCATCAGAATGTTGATCGAAGACGGCAGCCATAGCATGTACTGCAGGAACGAGGTAAACATGTGCCAGGGCTCAAAGTACAGGAAGGACGCAATAAAGTACACTCCATACGTGGCTGCAACCGAAATAAGGATATCACGGAACTTCTCCTCGTCCAGCAGCGAGGTAAGGTTTTCATTTTCGTAGTCAATGTGCACTGCTGTATAAACGACGCCATAGATCGCCACGTAAGTGATGATGATCATGATGAGGGTAAACAGAAGCACAGACAGCCGGTAAATCGCCTTGGTTCCCTGGGGACGGTTGCCCAGCGACAGCACAAACTGCATCACCAATGCCAGAATATACAGCTCACGGAACACCTCCATCACAATGTAGCCAGCGCCGTGGAAGGGGTCGGCGTTTTTACTAATAGGGTTGTCGGTGCTTTGCGAGTCCCAGATGGTCTTAAGATTCTGCTCCAAGAAGAAGTACGCCAGGTAAAAATTTGCAATAGCAAACCACGAGAAAATCATGTTGATCGTCTGGTAAATTAGCTCCACGGTCAACATAAAGCGACGGTACAGGCTGTGCGAAGTGCCAAGCATGCGGTACCAATGCACAATAGCATAGAATGCAGCAAAGAAGGAGCCGTTGAGCCAGCGACGGCGTTGCGAAATAAGTTCGGCCAGGTTGTCTGGCACATCGGTGACTGCCTTGGCTGCCTTGACGTAGCGCAGGATAAAGTTGCTGCGCCGCTTGGCTACCAGCTCAAAGCACAAAATACGGTCCTCGGCCAGGTACATGTTGGCCTGGAAGATGCTACTGTCGGCGCCATCGCTATGCATCTTTTCTCCCTTAAAGTATTCGGCCAATGGCCCAGAGTCCTTGGAAGTGTTTTGCAATGCAGAGTAGCGGTATGCCGAGAATGCACCTGGGAGCACCGAGATGTACCCAAACACCGACTCCAGAGGCTTGTCCAGGATGTTGGAAATTTTGTACTCGAAATTCTGAGCAGCCACCAGCGGATTAAAGAGCACATGCTTGCACCCCTTGCCCAGATCAGCAGCGATCTCACCGCAAGCGCCAGCGACGCGTTCGTCGTGGTCAAAGCTCTTCCACAAATGGTAAATCGACGTGCCAGTGGGCTTGGTTCCCACATCAATAAGCACGCAAATTTTAGGCTTCAGGATCTCCGAAAACGCGTTAAAGAACCAGCGATGCGAGTTGATCTTTTTGGCGTTCTTGTTCTTGAGACAGAACAGTACCTGTACCGGCGGCATATCTTGCTGGTGTCCGACAAAGTTCATGTTGGTGTCCATGCTCGTCTGCGCCGTGTATTCAAACAAGTGCGCGGTAACCTCCTGGTCGCCGACCATCTGCTGCATAATACCCTCCTGGTAAATACCCAAAGCGCCCAAAACGGACAGCACGCGCTTATCAATTTTGTTCATACCGTCGGCCACAATGCATACCACGACCTTTTCCCATGCGTTGGGTCCCCACGTGCGGCTGTTGGTGCGCGAGCACAAGTGCTTGATGTTCTTCATCACCGACATAAACGTGCGGTTAAACAGAATCTCGTCCTCATTGTACATGGTGAGAACAATGAAAATTTCTGTCTCGCGGCCCAGCATAGACTGGCGCAAGGTGTACTTTTCATTTCTGAACTCGTTGGGATCGCACAGCACCGACGTATAGCGCAAATGCGTGAATTCCATGGCATCCTTGAACTTGCAGCGTTCCAAAACTGCATCAGGCACAGGATTGTCGATGACAACGTTTCCGGAAGTCAGCTGGACGGCCTTGAGCTTGCGGCGGCGCTGAGATTGGAAGCGCTTAAAGTTCCGTGCGCCTGGAGGCGGCGCCTGATCCATGTCGTACAGGCTAGCCACCACAGGATCCGGGTCTGGCATAATCCGCGGATCAATCTTCACACGCTGCTTGCCCTCCTTGCCGTGTTTTGGCTCGCCGCCATCGTCAGACATCACGGGGGTAGACGGGATGGAGTAGGCCTCATGCAGCGACATGGCATGCGGCGTTGGCAACGGCTTGGGCGGCTGGGGCATGCCGCCATCCATGTATGCTGAGTTGGCATACTCTTGGCTGTACATGCCTGGCTGAGGCTGCTGGGCGTAATGGGGGTCTATAAAAAGCAGTAATTGACATCAGGCGGTATTAATAAAGAGGCAGCTGACGCGTCAGAAGAAACACATTTAGAGCATAAACATACCTTGGAAGTAGCCGGCGCCCGCGTCGGCATGGTAGGGAGCCGCATGCTCGGGCTCGTTTTGGTAGGCTGGGTACATGTCGTAGTTGTAGGGGTCGGCAGCAGTAGTCTCGAGCACCTCAAGGTCGCTGCGGCTAACGTTGGCCTGGTGCGGCGATGCATATTGCGGCTGCGGTGCCAGCGGGGGCGCGCTGGGGTTGGTGTCATACTGGTTGGTCATGTTGCGGTCCAGCATCTCATACGAGCCCCCTCCGCTCTGGCTTCCGCCATTGCCTTTCTTCCGGGTATCCATGGCTGCTGCTATAAGGAAATATTTTAAGCAGAGAGAAAGAGGAGAGAAATAGTAGCAGCACAAGAGCAAAAAAGCCGTGAGTAAACAGATTGTTTTCTCAGTAAATGCCAATCTATTTTTGTAAAGGTGCAGCTCACATGCTGCACAAGGCATGTTAATGCCCGGAGCACTGGGTTTGGCTGAGCTTGAGCCATCCAATAAACAAAAAAACTTACCCTGACAGTTAGTAGTAGAAAAAGTGGCAAACGCGATGAAAAGGTAAAGAAAGAGAGATGTGGTTGCCACAGTAAAGCAAAAAAAGGTGCATACAGCGAGAGCATTTAGAAAACTAAAATATGCATGGTTGATCAGAGCCGAACCAACCACGCGTGTATTGTTTCCATGTGGGGACCGCGAACCAATCGCTCAACAGACCAGATGGAAGCAAGGCACTGTAAACCTCAGATTCATTCGCTCCCTACAAAGAAAGCCTATTATTAGAATTAATATTATTTTTGGGAAGAGAATTTCACCTTTGTCCATCTTTGCTAATCCCGAGCGTATTTTTGGAAACTGGCGCTCCCAATGACGTTATGGTCTGTAACAAAATCTCATACAGCTGAGCCTAGGGGGACACTCAGCAGCCTCTGCAGGCTAATGAAGGCCTATTAGCTTGCAGAAGCAGCACGAGCAACGTTCTATAGATTTAGGCTTCGTCAAGCTCACGCAGCAAGTTCGGATCCTGATTGGCCTGAGGGTATCGCGGCTGGTACGCGGATGCCACGGCAGACGAGGATGCAGCGTTGGTGCCGACATACGGGGCGCTTTGGGTAGCCGGCGGGTTATAGTCGGGGAATTCCGAGTAGTCCAGCTTCTGTGCGTAGCTGGACTTTTGGCGATGCCGTCTCCAGAACAACAGCCCGACTATAACAACAATAAGCACAACAATAACTGCTACCACAATGCCCGCAATGGCGCCTCCAGAAATCTTTGAGCTTTGCTGCTCGGCTGCCGGTGTTTCTGTGTCAGACGTAGTGTCGCTTGATGATTCGGCGGGCGACGAGTCGCTGGAGCTGGTATTGTCGCCGGAGCTGGTTTCGTTGCTGGAGCTGGTTTCGTTGCTGGAGCTGGTTTCGTCGCTGGTGGGTGATTCGGGTGTGGTATCTGTGGGCTCTGGCGGTTCTGTGTCGGATGTGATGGTGGTTATGGATGTGATGGTGGTGTCTTCTGTAGGGGGCTCATCGGGTGTCGACGAGGGCTCTGACGTTGGTTTCTCTGACGTCGTCGGGTCCGACGTCGGCTCTTCTGAAGTAGGCGGGTCCGAGCTGGTGGGAGGCTCGTCGGAGCTAGTCGGAGGCTCATCAGAGCTAGTCGGGGGCTCGTCGGAGCTAGTTGGGGGCTCATCAGAGCTTGTCGGAGGGTTGTCTGAGCTTGGTGGGCCAGAAGGGTCCTGAGATACTGATGTATCTGAATCATTGCTCTCCTGGGCCGATATAGTTACAAGTAAAAGCGCTGCTGCACCTGTCAGCGCAAACAGCCGCGAGACCTTCATGATGTGGAAATGGAAAAAAAGAAGAAAAGTAAAGCAATGGAAAGCGAGTCTCCGCCACTTTATTGTTATTTGAAGTTGTTGGGACTTGTTCTATTTTTAACTAGTATCTGCTCAGATGATATTTAGCTATATTTAGGAAGAATTCCAGATTCTGGGAATGAATAAAAAATTAGCTTATCTCCAATGGTAGATACGAAGTAGCTGGCTTTATCGTCTGCTAGTTCAAATGTACAAAAAAGACAGCATAAATAAAGCTTTTTTTGCACACATGTGTTTAAGTAGAAGGAATTAGGTGCTGTCGATCCATACAATTATTTTCATAGGACTGCTTCAGTCAAAAATTTTTTTGGCACGGTCTGGTCTATAAAGAGCTCACACTCGGGGAACTCCTCACACTCCTTTTTGTTGATTTTATCCTTTTCTGCACTATGAAGGCTTTTATTATTCTACCTAGCGTACACCTGGCTGTAGCTGCTTCTGTTGCCAGCAAAAGCTCTACAGACGAGTGTCCAGAGCCATCACCCATTACTTGCGAAGATGGCCAGAAGCCCAACTACATCCCACAAAGCAGCGTGCAGTGCGCTCACTACGTGTGCCCTTCCGCCAAACCAGACAATAGCGATGGGAACAATAGCAGCGATTCCAGCTCAAAATCAGTCGTGCTACCTGCCATACTCGGCACAATCGTCCCGCTGGTTATTATTGGGGTAGGTGTGTTCTTGTTCCTGCACTACCGGCGTCGCAACCGGCGCTCCATCGAGGCTCAGCACAAGGATGCCAAATACATGTCCAGCTACAACCACCTGGAAGAAGGCGCGCTGTCGCCATACAGCGTTAGCAAATGGCATGAGTCAACCGAAGCAGATACGTCGAATTCACGGGCATCTATCCCAATCATATTCTCTGCAGATATGTCGCAACGGCCATCAGAGGACAACCGCGAGACCAAGCTATTTGGCACCGAGGAAGGAGCTGCCTACCGCGAAACACGCCTATATAATGGAGCAGCTTCCGAGGAAGCCCGCAAGTGGGCTGCACCCAATGTTGTTAATCTGCCGCAGATGCCGCAGCTGCTGAATGTTCAGAAAGATGGCTTGCAAGCTGACGCACCCAAGCTGGCCATTGATACGGCAAATGTCCGTGCTCCTAAGGTAACCGAGATGGAAGCAGAGTCGCCTGAAACCCCCGAATCCCCAGGAATCACCCAGATAACATCGCCAGTTACTACGCAACCCCGTATTGTTCAGGTTGCCAAGCCCCAGGTTATCCGCACTATTGGATTGGAAAGCACGGAGCAGAATTCTCCTGGATCTCCTCTGCGTGTTGCTAATGGATGGGATAGCGATAGCGACGAGTCTGATGCTGAATCTATTCGAGACTCGGGGGTTACTGGACAAAGACTATCGAGTAACTCGCTCCCGCTAGAAATACCACAAGATGAATCTTTTTCAAAGGATGTGCTGCAGGCAGCCAAATCAATCGATAAATCTACCTAACAAGGGATTTGTACATAGAATATACACTAAATGGTGAGAAATCAAGCTATATAATGGGTGTCATTTGGTGCATAGTCATGCACATTGGAAGCCTTTCTTTTTCTACTCTACATTTTTTAAACATCATTAATGGAGCTTGAGATAGCGCCCTGTAACAGTACCAGACCCAGATGCAATGAGGGCCAGATAGCCATGCTCACCGAGTCCAACTCCGAGTGCAAATGGACATGTCAAGCCGACCCGCTATACACAAAGCCAGCCAACAACAAATGGCCGATTATCGGAGGCTCCCTAGGAGCAATGCTCTTTGTGCTAGCACTCTTGCTGGCGCTCTTGCTCTTGACATATATGAGGAAACGGCGTCGCGAACGTTTGGCGTTTTTAAAGGACACGGAGGACCTGGCCAGCGAGCTTTCCGACCAGCCCCTTTTAACTGCCTACCCGATAGACAGCACGGGGTCGAGCGCCACCAGCGAGCCTGCGTCTTTTTGGGGTCTGCGGGGAACGAGATGGAAATCGGGGGAGTTTTTTGTGGCCAAGGCGCCGGCGCCCGGCGATGCAGGGACGGAGCTTTCTATGGACATTGTCGATCGGCCGCCCGAAAGCGACCCGACGCTGGCCATAGCCGAGGGCGTTTCGCCATACCGCCAGGAAAAAACCGCTAGCGCATACCCGCTGCTGTCAAAATTTTCTACCGAGCTGTCTGGCTCGCTTACTCACACGCCTAATGCTGGGAAACCGCCGCAGCGCCTGGATATAGCAATGGCGGACTATAATGCTGCTAGGTTTTCCGGCAACATAGCCCTGGCTGCCGCACGCCACAGCGCCTTGAGCTCGCCGGCTACCGGTGCATTTGACCCATTCCATGCAGTGCCAGGAGTAGGCAACTCGCCCAAGTCCAGCTCTCATCGAAGCAGCCAGCGCACTAGCAAACACTCATCCATCTAATAAAGCATTTTGTTATTAAAGTTTCAATTATGCATGTAATAAGCTAGAATGGCGGATGAGCTGGACGCGAGCGACCAGGAACAGATGATCTGATATTCACAGAATTTCGGTCAATAAGGGTTGGCGCGGCAGCAGAGCGGACTCGCGGAGGCAGGTCGGGTAGCCGGCGGTAGTCTGAGTGTGGTGCAACCGGCGGGCTTTGCTGCAGGTTGTAGCTGGCAGGCGGAGGCTGTGGGATCGGACCAGCCTTGGGTATTGGCAGCACAAAGCCGCCGATATGCGGCTGCGTTGGGCTGGTCGAGCTGGGACCCCGGCTATGAGGAGGCATTGGCAATGGCCGCTGTGCATCGTCTTCAGCGCCAGGTGAGCGCTGAGAGTCAAACTGGGCTAAAAGTGGCGATGTCGATGCTGCCATAGACATTTGGCTGAGGTGATGGGAAATTGCATCGTCGTCTACATACAGCGGACTAGTTGGCGGCGGATGGCTGAAATCCTCGCCCAGTTCCCGCGCAATGTCCAGCAAAATGTTCTTTTGTTGATTAGGCGCCGATGCTGAAGACGGCGATACAGAAGCAGAGGTTTTGAGTGGCCCGCCATACACGCCGCATCGGCGATTCAAGCTGCGTGCTGAAGAACGGCTGGCCAGCGAGTCAGCGCTGCTCAAAAGCGCGGTCTGCGCACGATCATCGGGAGACCTGACCTCCCATGTGTCTTTGGCATCTATGGAGCGGTCGGCAGGAATCAGCAGGTTGAGCCCTGCGCCGCTGCTTGAGGCGCCCATGTCAGTTGTGGATGCTGTAAGGGTATCAGCTAGCGAGTACTGCAGTTCTGAAGCCGGAGCACGTGTAGATGGCGGCGGAGTAGATCCTGCGCCACGCAGGGCCTGGTCAAACTCTAGCTTCAGGTCGCTGGGGATGCCCAGGCTGTCGTTGTTGCCTCGGAAGTCTAGCTGCAGCGAAAACTCGGATGTGTCATCGGGCGGCAGCGATGGCGGCGCACCGTGGCGTAGAGATGCCGCAGACACTACAGACATAGAGCGTCGCTTGCCAAAATCGCCGTTGTCGCTGACCGTGCTGGCAGCTGCAATGCGTGGCGGCCGGTCGTTGCTCTGCAGATTCACAGCGGGCGATGTCTTTGAAGAAGACACGCTGGACGAGCGACGGCGTGAACTGCATGTAGTGCGTGAGCGCATGCGAATATCGGCTGTCTCGCTGCCAAAGCTGGACGAAAAAAGCGGCACTTCATCTATGGTATGTGCAGGCCGACGTCCGTTTATGCGCACAGTCAGATCGCGTGCGGACATATCTGATCCCTTGCGCTTGTTGCTAGGCGGCGCTAGCTGCTGCTTCATGCTGGTCAGACTGGCAGAGGCGGTGGACGAGCGAGTGGGCGTGGTGGGTGCTTCCCGCAGCGAGTCGCTGCGCTGAGAATCCCGCCGCTGCGGCGTGCGCCGGGTCGACGCTACCGTGGAGCTCTTTGTTTTAAGCTTGTAGCGGCCTAGCACTGTCAGCGGCGTCGATACTGTCGAATTGCTGTTTGAAGATGTATCGGAAGCATTGGAATATGCCGACAAAAACAAGCTGCTGCTTTCTTCCTTGGGCGACGCGCGCAGCCGGGTGGACGAGAACAGATGCTTGGCCCGCGAAAACAGCTTGCGTGGTGCTGCAGACTCGGTTTTCACCGATGACGAGCTTCCCAGTGCATTCTGCCCAAAAAGCGACGCCAGGATACTGCGGTTGTAGCACTGCTGCACGCGCCGGTGTTCTGGATATGCCAGCAGCACGTACTGGTACAAAACCACTGCTTGCTCAACCATACGGCAGAGTACCGGCCAGCTATCAGCTACATCCCGCTCCTCTACCAGCTCCGCACACGCTTCCGATCCTGCATCTAGCGGCAGCATTGTCGATGTGACGTGGAAGTAGTCGTCATCAAATCCCACCACCCGGCATGCCTGGTGTGGATACGCTGCCATATCGGCAGTGCTGGCTTGTTCTGTATTTACATGCTGATAGTCCCATACCACCGTTATGTCTGCATGCAGGGCGCTAGGACAGTTTTCTCGTGACCGCGCATAGTCAGCCGCATCCCAGATATGTACTGTCCACGACTGCCCGCCTACATCCACGCGATCCAGCTCTGGGTGGCCTATAACGTCTGTTTCTGTATCTACTCCTGACCTGGTCTTGCGGTGGCCTGCACCCGAGCTGCTATGCCGACTCAATCCACCGGTGCTGCCGGCCTCAAAGCACCGTGCCACTGCCCGCTCCCACGCCGTATTCAAAAACTCAAATAGCGAGTCGCGTGTTTGGGCATGGTCTGTTTCAAACTCGTGCAGCGACTGTGGGTACCAGTACCCTGGGTCACCATACGACTCGTATGTGGGCTCGCTAGGATATAGAATGCGAGCGAACTCGCGGCGTATCTGCTCCGTTTGTGATGAATTGGGCGACGACGATGCCGAGTCCAGCGACACAATCGACGATGCCGCTGATGTAGCTGCACGATGTCGTCTAGCTGCGCCTGATTCTGCAGCGCCCTGTGCGTCGTTGCCAGGGTATCTGTGTATAAAAAACGACCGCGAGCTGGGGCTGAGGCTCTTCTCCAGAATGCTGACTCGCGTCACATCCACCCAGCCAGTAAACCGCCCCCACTTTTTGCGTGCGGCAGGACCGCCGGAAGTCGTCGATAGAAAGGCATTGGCAGCTGGAGCATCGGCAGCACATGTACAGGTTTCAGATGGCACCTCGCCTGAGCCATGGGCCGGGCATGCCCCGCGAGCCGAGCTTTGGCCAGTGACACGGATCCCGCCATGGCCCCGTGGCGGCCAAAACCGCTCGACGATCATCAGCAAATCTGAAAACACCAGCAAGCACATGGGCCGCTTGGGCGCACCGGTGGCCAAATCAATCTCCGACACATCCACAGCCCCTACAAACTCGCGGGATGCGCTGATCAGGTTGGGCGGGCATCCTTCTACCGAAGTGTGGATGCGATGCAGCTCCTCTACGGACTCGGTTACCTGATTGTCTGCCAGCTGGCCAATCTCATTCACGCGTTCTAATGCTAGCTGGATCCGTGCCACATCGGGATCGTCGTCGGGCACCACCTTGAGCAGATCCGTCAGCAGCAGCGTATAGCGCGGAATGCGCTGCACCGGCATGATGAGTAAGTCGCTGATGCCCAGCTTGCGGCACTCTTCGCGCTCGCGCGCCTTCTGCAGAAACGCAGCGTACAGCGGGTTCCTCGCCTCTAGCTCACGCGATGATGTCAGTGCGTGCTGGTAGCCGTTGATGTAGCGCTTGTACACGTGGAAATCCACAAAGTGGTCCCGGCACAGCGAGCCAATGGTCTCTTTGGGGTCCATCTCGCCCTGCTGCCACGCCTCGAGGTCGCCCAGGAAGCGCTCGTTTACCTCGGCCACCCGCTCAATGTTGCCAAAGATCACGTGCGCGTCATATGCGGGGATGAGCGAGTTGTTGGCTGACCGGGCTGCCGACCGCAGAGGCACAGCGTAGATGTCAATCAGCGCCCGTAGCTTTTCTACATAGCTGCGCTCGGTGGCAATGAGCTCCTGCACCACGTTGTTGCGCTTGGCTTCCAGCTCCTCGCGGGTCTTTTTGCGCTTGGCTGGCTGTGCGGGCTCTGCAGGCTGTGCGGGCTTTTTGGGAGACAGCTCCTCGTTGGTTTGGGGCGAGTCTGCTGTGTTGGGCTCGCCGCGCATGCGGGCACTGACACGTTCCAGCGTGCGCAGAAACCGCCGGTGTGGTGCCGCAGTGTCTGTAAACCGCCCTGCCGACTGTGCGCCCACAACCACAAAGTCTATGCGTAGCCGCCGCCGGTATAGCCGGGGCTCAAGGTTGCGAAGCAGCGGTTTGAGGTGGTCGTCGCGGATCTCCGTCAAGCTTTCGGTCGCTACTGCCAGGTCGCGCGCAGCGCGTTCTGATGCCAGAAAGTCCTGAATCACCGGCTGCAATGCGGAGCCGTCGATAGAAGCATGCTCATCCTCGGCAACGGCAGAGTGGAATAGCCCGTCCATAAAGTCGCTGATCTCTGCTCGGCGCAGCTCAATGGAACGTTTTGTGCCGGACCGCTGCAAGCCACGCTTCTTTCTCTGTGCCGTGTCTGCCATGCTGACCACCCGCGCCGCATTTTGCTCGGCCAGGCGCTGGTTGCGCAGGGCTGTCAGCAGGTACCCGCAGCGCTCGTCATCGGCCTGCTGGAAATACAGGCGCAGCGCATGGTACAGCAGAATCTTTTGGGGCGTGGGGGTGGACAGCCGGTCCAGGTCGGTCCCAAATATCGGCTCGTCAATCACCATTGTGGGCACATACACCACGCCAAACTTGAATGGCGTGCGCACAAGTGCCTTGTAGCATTCGTGAGACTCGCGCGTGCTTATTGATATGCATATAGGCCCTATAGACGACTCGTACCCGAAGAAGTTTGTATGCGGCTTGGGCACCAGCGCGTTCAGCCAGAACTCGCTGACGTACTGCCCGTCGTTTTCGTTTTCATTGGGTATTTCCAGCGTGCTGTACGTTGATGATTCTGCCGACCGCGGCGGCGACTGCTGCGGTGCGTCGCTGGCCATTATTGTTCCTCTGCTTTTCTTGCTTAGTGTTCGTATTAGCGCCGTGCCGACAAAATCTCGCCGCTGCTGCTGCTGCTGCTGGTGGTGGTGCTGGCTTGTGTGCTCGTGTAGGCTCGGAAACTCTTCCTGTGGGCTGGGCGCTTTTCGGTTAAACCGTCTCTATTTAGAAAGGCAGTGTGTAATTTAGTACTGTTTGCTGCATTTTTCCTTTCTAGCACTGCGAATCTTTACCATTTTGCCTTTGTGTAAGGGAGCAAAGAGGAAAAGTGTAAACACGCAAAAAAGCCCGTGAAAGGGGGAGGGGTTGAGGCTTTATAAAAAAAGGCAGTAGGTCACCTTACCGTTCAATATAGTTGCACTTTAGTAAAAAAAAAGACAGGGCGGGGATTGAAGAGAAAGCCCATCAGTTCCTAGCTACCAAATCAGCAACTGCCTGGTGATTTGATCGGTCCGTAATATGAGTTGGGGGAGGATGTAGGAATCGGGTGTTCACATGTCATTAACGGAAACGACCAGCTCCATCGCCAAAAAATAAGGTGGTCGATGCGGACAAGATAAAAAAAATTTTCGCCTTTGCGAGGTGTCTTGTTTCTCCCTCTTTTTATTCTGCTTTTGCACATTTCGCTGCTTCTTTGTAAATGGCCTCTCAGCTGACAGCTGCCGACGTTGCCCGGCTTTCGGAGATTTTTGACATATACGCCGATACTCAGGATACCGATGGCACCCGGTACATGTCGCCAGCGGCCTTTGCCAAGGCAACTTCGCCGCCCGTTCTCGATACCAGCGCGTTCTTTGCCGTAGCCGACACCGAGGCCCGTGGCATGCTCACAAAAGACGACTTTGTTCGGTTCCAAACAATGCTCCGAGCCCCAGATGCCGCCGCCAAACTGGTGTTTTGCGCCTCAGACTCGCAGCCAGCGCCATTGCGCGCTCTGGTAGGCAACGACCCGGCTGCCCGCAACTACCTGAAGGACAGACCGAAAATCAGCTATGCCGAGTTTGCCCAGCTAATTGACGCCTCCCGCAACGAGCGCATGCGCCATGCATTTGCTGCTGCTGACGAGCAGAAGATGGGCACCATCCGCACCGACCAGCTGCTCGAGATTGCCCGCATGTTTGTGCCGCTGGAGCCGGCTGGCCCGATTGCCCAGCGGCTGTCTCTGCTGAGCGAGTCACCTGACAGCACCCTGATCGGCTACCCTACATTTCTGGCTCTCATCAGCCTGCTTTCCGATCCCGGAAAAATCCGCCGAGCAGTGGACGGAATGCAGCTACCCAAAGACGAGCTGCAGATCCCGCAGTCCCTACTGACCACGTCATCAGTGCCTCTGAGCGCATTGGAGGCGGGCATTCTGTTTACGCTTGCGTCGGGGCAGCGTGCAGCCGAAAGCACGTCGCTGGAAAGCATCAACAGCACCATAGACGCATGCTACGCGGCATTGCAGCCGGTCCCACAGTTCGAGCATAAGCCTCAGCCACGCACCAATCTTATGGAGCTTATGCTGCAGGCGTACAATTTCGCCGTGGGTGCAGTGGCTGGTGGCATCGGTGCTGCCGTGGTGTACCCGATCGACCTGGTCAAGACGCGCATGCAGAACCAGCGGGCAGCAGTGGTTGGCGAGATGCTTTACAAGAACAGCATAGACTGTTTCCGCAAAGTCGTCCGCAACGAAGGCATTCTGGGCCTGTATCGCGGGCTGGGACCGCAGCTTGTAGGCGTTGCCCCCGAAAAGGCCATCAAACTCACAGTAAACGACTTTGTACGTGCGCGCTTGACCAACAAGCAAACAGGCGCCATCACTCTGCCCGGCGAGCTGCTGGCTGGCGCTATGGCTGGTGCCTCGCAGGTGGTGTTTACCAACCCGCTGGAGATTGTTAAGATCCGCCTGCAGATCCAAGGCGAGATGCTGAAGGAGGCAACTGGGTCGGCCAAGGCCGTCTCGCGCGGCAGTGCCATTACAATCATCAAGGAGCTGGGTCTTCTGGGTCTGTACAAGGGCGCATCTGCCTGCTTGCTCCGCGACGTTCCCTTTTCTGCCATCTATTTTACCTGCTACTCGCATCTCAAAAAGGACGTGTTCCATGAGGACCGGCGCCAGCTCGGGGTAATTGACCTGCTGCTTGCCGGTGCCGCTGCCGGCATGCCTGCCGCATACCTCACCACCCCAGCCGACGTCATCAAGACTCGTCTGCAGGTGGTTGCCAAGCAGGGCGAGACGGTGTACACTGGCCTGATGGACGCCGCGCGCAAGATCTACAAAGAAGAGGGATTCAAGGCGTTCTTCAAGGGCGGCCCGGCCCGTATATTCCGCTCGTCTCCGCAGTTTGGCGCCACGCTGATGTGCTATGAGCTCATCCACCGGATGGTGCCCTTCCCCGGCGAAGCGCACGAGAGCCCCCGCGAGCACTCGGCAATGCAGTCCAGGGAGCTTTCATCGCAAACAGCGCTGTTCCACGCAGGCAACGCCCTGCGCCTGCTGCACGACTCAGGCTACAAATTTGGTGCGCTCCCCAGTGCCGGCAAATAGACATTGTTAGTGTAATAAATGCAAAAAAATTGCAAAAAGCGATCCAGGTAGGGTTCGAACCTACGACTTCTTGCATCGGAAACAAGCGCTCTTCCACTGAGCTACAGGACCAGAGATTTTTCAATCCTAGTGAAAGTCCTCTCACTGAGCAAATGATTTTAGAAACAGTTTTGAGCTTAACCAACAAAAAAATAGGTAAGGAAAATGTAGCACAACTCAAATTTAGTTTTTACTGGGGTAGTTGCCGCATGAAAACGTTGTTATTAAAATCCAAATAACTTATTCGTTGGCAATGGTGACCTCGACATCAACTCCGGGCTCAATGGCAATGGAGGTGATCTGCTTAACGATCTCGGAGGGCGAGTACAAGTCAACCAGGCGCTTGTGGATCTTCATCTCAAAGCGATCCCAGGTCTTGGAACCCTGGCCGTTGGGAGTCTTACGGGTGGTGATTGCCAGCCTCTTGGTCGGCATGCGGACGGGACCCTTGACGCGCAGCTGCTTGTCCTTGGCACGCAGGACCAAGTCCGAGCACACCTTCTCGAGGTTCTTCACATTGCGCGAAGTCAGCGTAATGCGAATGCGGTGGATGACGGGGTCGGCGGACTCCTGGTAACCAGCCTTCTTAGCGACTTGAGACATTTTTTATAGTAATTCGAAAACTCAGCGGTGACCAAGTTGGCAGAAACTTTTGAAAAAAAAAAAGAGAGGGGAGAAGAGAGATTAATGGAGGGTATGGAGAGATATTTATAAGGGAATAAAAAATTCTGATTACAAGCTTGATTTGCGAATCTATCAACACCGCCCTACAGCTAGTCACGTGGTATGCGGAAGACCATTGTGGTGATGTTATCCATGCTGTCATTGTCCAGTGCATGCTGAAGCAGCTTCTCGCTGGCCCGCGCGGGGTCGGGCTCATCGCGGACCAGATCGACTGCATCCTGGTCCGAGCACACGTCCCACAGCCCATCGCATGCCAGGATAAGCACGTCGTCGTTGTCATCAAGCCGGGTTTCGGTTGTGTAGGGATTGCCAATGACAAACTGCTTGAGACTGTGGTCTCCCAGAGACCGCGTTACGGCCAGGATGCCGTTGACTCGGCCATTGAACACGTAGCCGCCGGCTTCCGAGATGCGCTCAATCTCGCGTGCATCGTCACCCTTGTGGTCGTAAGTCAGCCGCTTGGCTGCTCCATTCCGGCTCAGCACCGCACGTGCGTCGCCTGCATTGGCGCAATACAGCGTCCGCTGACGCTTCACCGCGTCGCCGTCCTTCACTTCTTTGACTTCCAAAAACGCCACCACCGCCGTGCACCCTGAATGCGTCTTCACGTCGGATTCGAGCTGCCGGTCAGCCTCAACAAACGTCCTGTTCAGCAGCTCAGGAACCGACTCCTTGTGCTTGGCCTTTACACTCAAAAATACATTGGCAAAGTTGTTTCCGCACCATTGCGCTGCCTGCTTGCCTGCATGGCCGTCGAATATCGCCATAAACGCCTGGCCCTTGATGTTGTCAAAGTCGCACTTGTGGAAGTGCGCATCCTCCATAGTTCGTCGGTACCGCCGATTCTTTGAAAACGCGACTCCAATGTGTGTGCACTCTGTGCTTGGAACTTGAGGCTGCTCGCTTGTGTCTTCCAGAGCCAGTGGCTCAATGGCGTTTGGCCTGCTTGCTGGCTGATCTCCGGCGTTTTCTGTGTCTATTGGTGGCGGAATGCAGCTGCGCTGGAGCCGTGCCGGTGGTTGAATTGCACTGGTGTTGGGAAATGTCGCCGTGCCAGACGCACCGCTGTCGAATACGTCGTCTGTCGGGCTGGTAGCATCCTCGTAGCCGCTGGCCTGATTGCTGTCTGAAGTGTCATTCATTTCGTACGTTAAACTATATAAAGCCGCTCTCCAGAAAAAGAAACCTAAAAGGAAGAAAAGAAAAAAGAAGTTCTTATCCCCCTGATCCTCACTCTTCACGTGGTAGTGATTTTTTCTCTTCCTGTTCGTATGCAAAGCTGTATTGGGCCGCACAGATAAGACCAGATGCAGCCACATGAATCTACTGAGAAAGCTGTGCCAAGTCGCCCAGGCTCTGCACATAGTATGTGGCCTGGGGTGAGTCAGAAGACAGAACCGCTGCTTCATCGGCCACACCTGTCAGCACACACAACGTGCTTAGTCCGCCCTTGATACCAAAAAGAATGTCTGTGTCCAGCCGGTCGCCTACCATGCACGAGCGCGACGGATCGAGGTGGTACTTTTTGATTACACATTCCAGCATAGGCGTATTGGGCTTTCCCATTACCAAAGGAGTGGTCTGTGTTGAGTGAGTTAGCACGCTGAGCAAAGACCCAGTGCCAGGGTACATGTGTTTGCCGCCAGGCAACGTGCGGTCGTCGTTGGTAGCAATAAACAGGCAGCCGGGGTTTTGTGTCAGGTTGACGTGGGCTGTAGCCAGCTTGCGGTACGAAATATCATAGTCTATGCCGCACACCACTGCACCAATCTCATCGCTGGGCTCAATCTCGGCCAGCGTGGCTAGCGAGACGCTTCGATTATCGTCGTGGCCAAGTGTAGTGATGCCGACGTCTTCTAGTTCCTGGCGAATACCGCTCCCGCCAATAACATATGCCTTCTTGTTGGCATCGAATTTGATCACGTCGTGGAGATAAACTGCAGTAGCGTAGGCCGAGCTGAATATCTCCTCCACCGATGCCTGGATCCCCAAGCCAGCAAACTTTTTGGCATAGTCCCTGCGCGAAGTAGAGCTGTTGTTGGTGACAAATATCAGGCGCTTTCCCCGCTTGCGCAACATATCCAGCGTCTCAGGAACATTGTCGATAATTGTACGTCCACGCCAAATAACGCCATCGCAGTCAAACAAGAACGTGTCGAATTTGTCCACAAGAGCCTCTAATTCGCTGGCTGTGGAAAGCTTAACTGGAGGCATAGTACAAGAGAGAGATAGCAAAAGAAATATCCTTAGCCGAGCCGCTGCGATTGAGTCGCCATTAGCTAATTTTACCTAAACTCCATTGGCAGCAGTCACGTTAGAATTAGCCATCTCAAAAAATTATTGCGCCATTTCTGCATATGGCGATTGGGTAGACATTATAGCGAGCTCCGCGTTTGCATAAATGCCTGGTATTTAATCCCATCCATGCTCTCCTGGCTGGAGCAAAGCCCATTTCGATATTCAACTCTTGATATTTCATTAATGCCTACACCATCTCTTATCGTGGGCCTTCGTCTTGATGGCAAGCAGGCCGCCGTGTTTGGAAACGATCAAGCCGCTGCTGCCAGCCGCGCAATCTTTGCGCTGGATGCTGGCGCGCATGTCGTTCTTTATGGGCCAGAAATCCCCGAATCGCTGGCCAAATGGGCCAAAGTGGGACGCATAAATGCAGTGCCCGCCTCAAAGTATGCTTCGTCTGACATGCCTCAGTTCAGCGTAGCTTTTGTTGCTGGATCTACTGATCTGGCAGCTGAAGAGATCGCTCGTGATGCACGTGCAGCCGGGGTTCCCATCAATGTAACTGGCAATGCCGAGCTTAGCGACTTTACACTGATGCCAACTTACCGCGGCTCCTCCGGGCTGCAAATTGCCGTAACCACCAACGGTGTGGCACCTCGTGTGGCCAGCCGCCTGCTCAAGGAAATTGCCAGCAAGCTTCCAAGCGATCTAGAGCCGCAGCTCAAGCAAGTGGCACATCTGAACAATGTGGCACGCGAAGCCGAGCAGCAGCGCGACCAGCTTATGGCTACTATGGAAGTCGGCGATAAGGAATCCGATATTAGCGCATCGGCCACAGTGGGAAACACGCCCGCGCTGCAGAATTCGTCGCCAGGATCAGTCAGCGACCAGGCACCTCAGTACCTAGATCTGTCTGCTCTGCGCACCAGCGCCAATCAGCTGAATCAGGAGGCTAGTGTACAGACGGCTGCCAGCTACGTGGCACACGCGCTGAGCGATCTGTGCTTTGTGTATTCGGCGCCCGAGCAGCTTCTGGGCGAGGCAGCTTTGGCATGGTCGCGTCGCGCGGAAAAGAACGCGTACGGCGAATGGGTATCTGCACTACGTATGGAGACTCGTAATGGTGCTGGCCATGCCGTGTGGGGCGCATTGTCGTCAGGATCGCGGGTGGCAGCCATTGCGTCGTCAGCATCCCTGCCATACATGGTGCCGGTGCTTATGGAGCTGGTTGAGCGCAAGCAGCCGGTGGTTATTCATGCAGCAGCACAGTCACTTGATGAGGCCGCTGATGTGCAGACAGATTTTGCAGATGTCTTTGCAGCGCTGCAGACCAACGCCGTGTTCCTGAATTCATCCTCTGCACAAGAAGCGCATGACGTTGCTGCGATTGCTCACGCAGTGGCTGCTGCGGCTCAAGTCCCAGTGGTACATGTTACTAGCGGCACTAACAACGAATCTGCCGATATAAAAATGCTGAACCATCAGCAGCTGGCAGCGTTTGTTGCGCAGGCAACCGCCAACGGGCCGGTCTCTGCAGATGTTGCTGTACAGCAAGCTCTGGACCGCTTCAAGCACAAGTTTAGCCGCACGTACTGCCAGCTAGAGTACAGCGGCAGTGCGGATGCCCAGACCGTATTTATTTCGCTGGGACAAGTAGCTGCCGATGCTTTAGCAGCGCTTCCCGATATCTTGAAGCAGGGCAATACTGGCGTTCTTAACGTGCGCACATTGCGTCCATGGGACCATGCACAGTTTTTGGCTAACCTGCCAACTTCAGCACGCCGTCTAGTTGTTTTGTCTAGTACCCGTGGCGCTGGATCAGCACGCGACGCACTATTGGCCGATGTGTCTGTTGCTGCATTTGTGGGCAACCCGATGGCTCCGCTCAGCGTTAGCGGTGAAAATGTGTATGGGTTCAGCTCAGTTGGTGTAGCCAATGCCATGCGCACGGTGCTGGGCATTGAACCAGTAACTGAAGAAGAGAAGGAGGAGGAGCAGCAGCAGCAGCAGCCTGAAACTACAGTGGCAGCCTCGGCAGAGCCCATGGCATTTGAAGACAACGCTTTGGCAGTGGCCAAGCGGCTGGCATTCCCAGAAGCCTACGGAACACAGCTGGAGGCACGGCCGGGAGAGCGTACGTTTGAAGTCAAGGTCTCGTCGCTGCGGCGGATGACACCCGATACATACGATCGCAACATCATTCACATCGAGTTTGACACGCGGGGAACCGATTTGACCTATGAGATTGGCGATGCCCTGGGTGTATACGGATTCAATGACCAGGACCAGGTGCGCAGCTTCTGCCAAGAGTACGGCCTGGATGGCAATGTGCTGGTGACTGCGGTAAAGGACGGTCAGACCCAAACTCGCTCGGTTTTCTCATGGCTGACGCATGCGCTGGATCTGTTTGGACGGCCCAGCAAGAAGTTCTATGCAGCATTGGCCGACTTTGCTTCTGATGAGAAGGAGGCTGAAAAGCTGCGCTGGCTGACCACCAGTGAGGGCGCTATCGAGTTCAAGGACCGTGTTGCCGATACGTGCACGTATGCCGACTTGCTGAGAGAGTTCTCATCGGCACGGCCCTCAATGCTTCATCTGGTAGATCTGATTGCACCGATCAAGCCGCGCCACTACTCAATTGCATCTTCAATGCGCATGCACCCGGGCAGCGTGCACTTGTGTGTGGTGACCGTGCACTGGCGCACTAGCTGCGGTGAGGAGCGTACTGGTCAGTGCACGCGGTTCCTGAACTCGCTTACGGTCGGTGACCGTGTCGTGGTAGGCGTCAAGCCGTCAGTGATGAAGCTGCCGCCTCTGGATGAGCAGCCGGTAATCATGGCCGGTCTGGGCACTGGTATGGCACCCTTCCGCGCATTCATCGAGGAGCGTGCAGTGCGTAAGCTTGAGGGCCACAAGGTCGGACCCATGACCCTGTACTTTGGCTCGCGCCATCGCGCCATGGAGTATCTGTACGGTGAAGAGTTTGAAGCCTACCATGCTGATGGCCTGTTGACCAATTTGCGCCTGGCTTTCTCGCGCGACCAGAAGAACAAGGTGTACATTCAGCACAAGATGCGTGATGACGCCGAGACGCTGGCCAGTCATATGCTGACTCAGGAGGGTTGTTTCTACTTGTGCGGCCCAACCTGGCCAACCGGCGACGTCAAGGATGCCATGGTTCATGCATTCACCACATATGGCAATGTCAAGAAGAGCGACGCTTCCAAGCTTATCGAAGAGCTAAAGGAGAGCGAGCGCTATATTCTGGAAGTCTATTGATTTTTGGCATGTGACTTTGTTCCCATATAATTCTCTGATAGCTATAAATTATTTATTTGCTGCAAAGATATAGGTGGCTGGGGTGTAGCATTTGATAATGTCGTTCCAGCCTGCAGACTCAAGATATCCACCACCAGGGTTTATGCCACCGGGGCCCTACGGTGCGCCGGCAGCGCCGCCGCCACCAATGGTGCCAGTCAAACCAAAGATCCGGCACCCAAATCGGCCGCCATGCACGACGCCATCTAAAACGCTGTATATTCGCAATCTGAATGAAAAAATAAAGGTCCCTGTTCTGGTTAAAGCGCTGCAAGCACTATTCGAGACATACGGGCCAATACTAGAGATCCGAGCCCGACACAGCATCAGAATGCGTGGTCAAGCCTTTATAGTCTACGAGTCACTGGATGACGCCATCAAAGCGCACGACGAAGTACAAGGGTTCCTGCTATTCACCAAGCCCATGTTTATCGAGTACTCGCGAATGCCATCCGAAGTGACTGTCAAACAGGATGGAGGAGATCTGGAGGCATTCAACGAAGAGCGACAGAAGCAGGCACTAAAGAGCAAGCAGCAGCATGAGGCCAAGTCGAACGAGCTGCCCAACAAGATTTTGTTCTTGCAGGGCGTTCCTCAGGGCGTAGAAGAAAAAGAGATCGAGCAGGCATTTTGTGGGTTCCAAGGGTTTGTTGAAGTGCGTTGGGTCTCAGTCAAGCCCGATGTGGCCTTTGTGGAGTTTGAGTCCGAAGCCATGGCAGCTATGGCCAAAGACTTTATGCAGTCGCAGTGGCTTTCTCGTGAAAACCAGGAACCAACTAAAATATCCTTTGCCAAACACTGAATCAAATCAATAAACTGTATTTAACGAAGAAAAAAAAATAGAGCTTTTTTTTTTTGTTTATATGAGGTTTTCTGTTTCTTTTTTATAATGGATTTGGCCGCGAGCGTTGCGCAGTTGCCGGGAGTAGCTTTGCACGAGCCCGTTTGTGGTGGTTTGGCGTTTAAGCAAACTACAACTTATAATGCAGACGTGTGTTTACTTTTTCGATTCACAGCGCATTTGCTAGAAGTACGCAACCTGGCTATACCCTCGCTTGAAAGCGCCGAAGCCCTAGCGACTCTAAGCACCAGCCAGCTTTATGCAAACACTGTTGAAGACCTGGAGATATCCTTGGTGCAGCCAGTGGTCTTAAACGACACCCAGCACTTGCTTGTGTTTGCTCGCGAAACGCTTTCTGAGACTGGCAGACTGTATGCGTTCAATCCGTTTACATTGAATGTATGTCGGGTGGCAGCACGGGTGCCGTATCACGTATATTCTCTGTGTTTATCCAATGCGATATTGGCTGGCCAAGGCTCAAGTACCGAGTGGGAGTTTGCTGTGGTGTGTTTTGGACTGGGTGCTGGTCGTATAATGCTAGGCAACTTGAATATTAGCTTTGATGGCTCACAGCTGACAGCAATGAAGAAGTTTAACGTCGATGAAAAGCACGGCAAAGTGCTTTGCGCTCACGCGGCAGAAAGACCGGATTCGGAAGGAAGAGTTTTGGTGGTGCTGGGAATGGAATCGGGGAGCATTGCGGTTCTGGAATACGAGCCATTTGCGGGTGGCCGCATTACACTTGTTCACACGTCAGCAGATGCCGCACAATTGGGCCCGATTTCACGCGTTACTTTGGCGTGTGTCGACAAAAAGAATCTACTCCTGTGTGCTGGACATCAAACCGGCGTTGCTCTGCATTCGGTGAAGCTTGGAACGGCAATTCATGTCGAATTTGTGACAGCACAGCAGATCTACTCGGACAATGCCACAGAAGATGTCAATGTAGTTGACCTGCATGTCCTGGATGCTTCGGATGAGCAAACAACAACCATTGCCATGCTATCTACAACTGGATCTGTTGGTAAAGTGGAACAGCGAGGTCGCGCACGAGTAAACGGACGGCGGAGCACAGCAACCACGTTGCCCAGCGACAGCAGCACATTTGTAGCATGGGAGTTTGACAAACAATCAGCGTCTCTGAAGGAAGTCGTACGGCAAGACGCAGCAGATGTTGCTTTGGGAATGCATATCTCAGGACGTGCACAACAGGTAGAAGTGGTAACGCCATGGAAGCTGCTCTTAGGAGCCACACTTGCTCCTCAGCCGGCGCTGGGCTTAGAAACAGATGAATTGGCATGGCTTAATGCTTCAAATGCATTTGTATATGCGGCAAGCGTGCGGCAGGCCATATTGGCTCGGCGGAAGCGGATGGATGGCGAGCTATTTATTGATCTGCTATTACATATGGCTGGCACCCGGCGAAGCGCATATCCGCCGCGCACAGCAGCTGATCAACGGGCACTAGTGGCACGAGTAACAGACAGCGATTTGGATCCAATGAAGCAGCAATGCATTTTGTACTATCTTGCATTGGACACAGGCTCAAGTGCATTGGTTGTGGATAAAGAGTATGTGGAGCAGGATACGGACGCGTCACAAAACGAGGTAGCCGATCAGTATGTGCAGGATGTGCGGCTGCCGCGGCATTTCACCTATTTGATGCGTGGATACTGGCTGATGGACCATGCGCAGGTGGCAGCAGGCATTCCATACTTGGCAGATCCATCTGTGGTGGCGGACTGGGCATTCAAGATTTTAGACTGTGCAGCAGCAGAACATCCAGCAGCAGCACTGGTGTTTTTGGACAGTGCAACTGCCTTGCTACCTCCACGCCTTGGTTCTCAGCCGACTGAAGCGCCTTTGGTGATGTCGGTATTGTTGCGCAGCGATCTCAATCGTGCGTTTTCGTTCCAGCGACAATACGCGACTCAGCCAGAACTGCGCCAGGCACTACTGGCACAGCTGTTTGAATTTGCACTATCTGCGAATTCACGGCGTAGCATAGCAGATCGACTGGCCACCTTGCCGTTTGATGGAGTAGAGGAACATGCGTTTGCAGCTCACTGCTTGAATGAAGGCGCTGCTGCTTATGCGCGAGACTTTTTGGCATTGCACTATGTCAACTGCGGGAGGTATGCAGAGGCCATTCGCTTGTTCCGTGCGGCAGATATGCAGACAGAAGGCACAGAAGCGCTGGATGCGATGCAGCGTAAGAAGCGCGATGAGCGACGGGCAATGGTGCGCAGCCTGACTATGCTGCTTCCAGATGCTCAGCGCGACGCAGTCGAAGAGCTGGATGCCGAACCACAGCAATCGCTTACCAGCAAAGCTGCGCCCATCTCAGTGCCTAGCGTTCCACTGAGTGCAACCAAGTCAGTGCGGCTGAATAGCCGTGCAGTGGGAGTACGAGGCACGCCATCGCACCCGCTGCTTCGCGTGCTGATGCGCCAGATGGCTGTAGAAAGACATGACATGGAAGAGGATGCAAGCAAAGCTAATGTGCCATCGACTCCGGAGCCAGCGTCACGTACAGCGGGCGGCACTAACCAAGCTACTACGCCATGGAAAACGCCCATGACGTCTTTGCCCCTGACAGATGCCTTGCGAGTGCCGCTGTCAGGCTATCCATCAACGCCGCGTCAAATGTCGCCAGCACCACGACTAGCCAATGCTGGACGTACTCCGGCCCACGGCCTATTGTCGCAAAATATGATAGACGATTCGGCAGATAGCAAATCAGCAAAGGAGGTTCCTGGAAGCTTCCCGGAGCCACCAGTCACGCGGTCGCCATTTGCCAAGGCCAAGCAGCAATCAGACAAGGCAAAGCAGGCACAAAGCTCGGCAGGCAGCGCGACGCCGCAGCGGTACAACTTGCGGGCACGGACAGGAATGACGCCCCTAAAGCCCACAAAAGAAGCCAGTGCAACAAATGGACAAAGTGCTCGCACTCTGGAGCGGGCTGTTCGCGGCCATAACAGCAAACAAGGATCACGAACGCGTAAGCGTGAATAACTTTTTTTTTTTATTTCCATTGGATGAATGGAGAAGATAATAAAGAGATGCTTAAGAAATGACATTGAGCAAATCGACCTGCTTGCCACCCAAGTTGGTCAAACCCAAGTATCCAGCACATTCACGCTGAACTTCCAGAACAAACAAGACCAAAGTAGCAAACAGATTGTTATGGCCAGCAGCTACATCATAAAAGGCGCCCTTGACGACTAGACAGAAATGAGGTTTCTTACGAGACACCTGGATGATCTGAACGGGCAAATTGGAATTGGGACGGTTCTCAGCCTGCAACACAAAGCGATCCGTAAATGGGCGACGAGTGTTTTGCACGGGAGGCATGGACTGATCCATAAAAGTGCAGAACAGGTGGAAAAGTAGCTGTGCATCGGTGGGGTGTTTAGAGGCATTCCATGAGGAGCCGCCAGCATCAAACACATACGCAGGCAGCGCGCCGCTTTGCGCCAGCGTGGCTACCCGATCAACCACATAGGAACGATCAGCAATGGTGGTGGGAACCAGCAGGTACTTTTCCAACGCCATCCGTTCCTTTGTCTGCGGCAAATCACCGTACCGTTGAGTTAGCTCCTCCAGAGTCTGTGGAACAGTCTGGGAGCCCGGAGCATGTGACAGCACGTTGGTTCCTGTCATGCTGTTGCCTAGCCCGCCGAAGCCGGTGCGCAACTGTGAGCCAAACAAGGAGGGCTGTGGTTGCTGGCTACGGGACTGATCTAGCGACTTAGGATCGAGTACTGCCCGGCGACATGACAGGTGGCCTAGCCCATGCTGCTCGAACAAAGCATCTAGCTCCTTGATCTGCTTATCCAGGGGCCTTAGCAAGTGCCGGACAAACCATACATGCATGTTTTCTACCCATCCAGGCAGCTCCCGCTCCACCATATACCGCTCCAGAACCTCGTCTGGCTCCAAATACTCTACCGAGGAGGCACCGTCGCGAGCAGTTCCCTTGGTGCCCTCACCGCCGCCGCTGCGTCCCACCGGAGTAGCTGTATGGTATAGGCCAATGGGCTGTCCATGCAAATGCTGCTGTAGCGGAGTCGCAGCCACGTCGCTTAGCCCCCGTTGTCCCATTGGCAGGCGTGGAGTCGGCAAGTGGAATGGGCTATCCAAATGGTCCGATGCTCGAGTAGGCGTGGAAAGGTCCGTAACCATACTGGCACCCGGCACCTTTTTCAGAACCTGAGTCAACGTCAACTCCTGCCCATCGCCTCTTGCCGACGGCGACCTCAGCACACCCGCGGTGCCTCTCACCGGAGTTCTTCTTCTCGATTCCAAATCAGTTACAGCCGAGCCAGGAGTTCTTTGCTGCGTGGGAGTAGCTCTTGAGGGAGTCATTTTGGGAGCACTCACGGGAGTTTTGCTGGAGCATGAGGAGTCCAGTCCCATTCTTAATCTCTGCGACGCCGTCATTGCCGCATCTGCGTATTGCCTTTGTGGCTGCAATAGAACCCACATTGCCTCCCCGATATTATACGCCAACACAAACACCCCCATCCACTCCACCCACGACCATACTTCCATTGGAACTCCCGCGCTTTGCCCAAAGCTTTTGATCTGTCTGTAGACACCTGTTTGCGTGCACCATGCGAGAACCAACAAGCTGGCCACGTTCCACCGTAGCCGCATGGTGCTTTGGCCCGTGCTGGGATGAATGGCTCGGTCGTCTAGTACCCTTTGTGCTTCTGGGTTGGTCCATTTGCCAAGCGGTGTTTGTCCTGTATAGGGTGTATGTGGGCTTTGTACTTGACTAGCTGGCTGCTTGCGCACTGGCGTACGAAACGGTGAACTTAGTTGTACTTCTCCGCTCGTTGAACGAATCGGGGTTTGTAAATTACTATTCATAATTCACCAAAGAGAAAAAAAAAACAAACAATCTCTAAACCCAAGCATAAAAATTTTATTTTTCTTTATCCTCCCCATAACTTGTCACAGTATATTGCTTATATACTTGTGGCCTAGACTATTTTTTCTAGTTGATAAGGTGTATTGAATAATGAGTAATCTTAATGCTTATGGAGGAGCAAGGCAAGGAGACAGTTTTCGCAAGAAATGGGACATAGAAGCATATGCGCAAAAGGCGCGAGATCGGGAAGAAAAGCTCCGAACAGACGAGGAAAATGAAGAACGGCGACACAAGGGACAAAAGCCGCAGATGCTCCCGATGCTAGAGAACCCAGAGCTACTGGAAGCACGCAAGTCTGCGATAAACCTGGATAAAATGGTCGGCAAAACCCAGGTGATTCAGGCATCCTCAGCAGCAGCTGGCCAGCCTGGCTTCTACTGCAAAGAGTGTGACATCACGGTCAAGGACAGCTTGAGTTTTCTCGACCATATCAACGGCAGGAAGCATCAGCATGCAATTAACCGGATCATGAAGGTCCGCAGTGAAACGCTCGAGGATGTGGTCAAGAAGCTCGAGGAGCTGCGCAAGATCAAGCGTCGTCAGCAGCGGATCAAGGAAGGGAGCTCAGACTATAACTTTTATGAGCGAGTAGAGATGCTCCGCAAAGCCGAGCAAGAAAAGAAAAGGCGGCAAAAGGAAGCCAAGCGGAAGCACCGCATGGCCAAACAAACCGCTGATGACGAGCCTGATGAGATGGCTGCTATGATGGGATTCAGCTCATTTGGATCAAAGAAATAAAGCTAAATGTATGTTACTTGAGTGCCCATCTTGATCGTGGCCCACAGTTTTCGGTACAGCGTATTCAGTAGCTGCGGAAGCCGGAACCGCTGCCCAACCAGCCGCAGCACCGCCACTGCTATCGCCAGCGTAAACAGCGTAAACCCCCACTGCGACATCAGCCGCCGCACCACTTGCCAGGCAATGCTGAGCACGTTCCGTGGCCGATGTGCAACTGCGCTGCTACGCACGCCTGCCCGCCGCACAGCATGCTTTCCTGGCCGTGCTGACCGTGTGCTGGGAGCAGCTGGCACCACTGCCGTCTTTGCTGGCTGCTGCACAGCGACTATCTCTGGAGCCACAGGCACTGCTTTGTCCTTGACCACATGAACGCCAGCCCTATCTGCAGCTTCAGCTGCCGGTGCTATTTCAGTCCGCTTGGGCTTACGAGGCTTCTTGTCTCTTTTGCTGCTGCGTCTCTTGGCTGCCGGCGGATTGCGCAAGGAATCCAGCCGCCGGGTAAACTCGCTCTTGGCTGGCCCTGATACCACTAAAGAGACGCTCAGAAAGTCATAAGCGCTCATGAAATCGCCCAATTGCGGCAGTATATGCAGCGTGTACAGCTCACAGACCCGCAGGTACGAGGCCTGTGCCATGCTCCGCTGCTGCTGCCGCTCATCGCCGCTAATCACGCACTTTTCGCTTTGCAGCAAAACCATCGTCTCGTCCGACAGCGTTGCCAGCCACGCTTCCACAATGTCTCGAGCCGTCCGTGCGTCCCGCAGCTTCAAGCACAGCAGAACTATCGGCACCAGCACCTCGCTATCCACATTCCCGGCGCATCCCCCAAACGCCTTCATTATTTCATCCCACACTTGCCGCACCGACTGCGGAAACTCGGCAATCTGCTCCCGAACACTCTGCTTCAGTCGCAACTTTCCGTTATCTTCCTCTGATATCTCTGCCAGGCTGCTTAAAACGCAAATATACAGAATCCACAGTCGACAGCATAGCTGCCGTGCTTGTTGCTCGCCATACTCGCATGTAAGTTGTTCCAGGTTACAATGCTCTATAGCTTCATTACAATGCTTCCATGCTGATGCGCTTTGTCCTAAAATAAGCGCTCGAGATGCCTTTTGGTGCAGTGTTTTGAGCTGGGCTGCCAATGTCTTGCTTAAGGCTGTTGTGTCTTTGGCTGTGCTGCTATGATCTATCGGCCGATGGTGCAGCCCAACTGCCTTCTGTGTATAAGGAGGGGTGGCTAATGTGGCAGGCATTTTCTAATTGTATTAGAGAAAAAAATATTCGATAAAGAGCAATTCTTTTCAGCTGAAAATTTGCCTGTGCTTGCATGCCTGGTCATGTGGCTTTTTTAGGCTCGGGATATTGTTATTCTCCGCTTCAACTTTTATAGCGGAGAATTCCTAATATGTCTGCTTGTAAGCCAGAAAGAAAGCTTGGAGACAATCCCATGTATCACATTGTAAGCCAAACTCTGGTTTATTTTAGAATTCACAATACAGCTTATAATGTCTCGGTTTGCCAAGAGACACACTAGTCCTTGTGCTCGTGGTGCTCGCCATGGTGGTCCCAGGGGTGCCGAAGTCCAAATGCAACTGGTCCGTCTTCCTTAATCCGGTACATCATCCAAAACCACATCGACGCTCCCAGTCCCTTGGACAGAATGCGGTACTTGAGCGCTACCTTGGGCGCAACGTATCCTCCAAATGCCCCGGGCATGATTCCGATTGAAATTGAGAGAGAAAAAAAAAAGAAAAGCAGAAAAACCTTATCAACTAACAAAAGTGTTTTTAATTGGCCAAGTGATTAAGATGTATTTTGGGCTATTGGAAAAGTGGAGTGATATCCACAGAATGCTCAGAATAAAAATACAAAACGAAGGAGGCATCAACGTCGAGGTCCCAAGTTGATGCCACAACCAGGTACTCTGCCGGGCCAGCTTTACCAATCGTTGTTGTTCGGGTGGCTACGCCCTGAGGCGAGTTTGTGTAGCTCCCAGATGACGCGCACATCTCGCCCAGAATTGCATCGTCAAATGCAAACACTGAAACGTTGATCAGCGGCAGGCTGTCAGTATGAGGTGTCTGTAGCCGTGCCAACACAGTGGTTTCTTGATCAGTGCACACTAGAAACCGGGGATTTCGGCTGTAGCATTGGTCAACGGGTCCACCAGCGCAGTCGGTGTTGGGTGTCCATCGCCCATGTAGCTCACGTAAACGCATCCCTGCCCCTTCCCGTGCAATCGGTGCTACTACAAATGGACAGTCAAGCCCTATTTTAAGCTTGAAGCGCGAAAACATAAATGGCTCAAATGTTGATAGCACCACCGTGTAGCTGCACCCAGGCTCCAGATTTTCCAGCTCAGATGCGCAGAACTGCGTACGGTATTTGCCTGAATTGGCCACAGTGTTTATTTCCAGCACTCGCGTGATAAGAAACCCGCCTCGAAATACCCTGATGTTGATCGGGTACTTTTGCGCTGCTTCTAGCGTAATCACCCCTGATACACGCACAAGGCTGTGGTCCATCTTGGGGATAGTGAGCTGGTACTGCGGATTGTCCAAGTATCGCGGTGAAACTGTGTTGCCACCAGCGGATGCACTGCCCCACTGGCCATGGACCTCTTGTATAAACTTTGCCACAGGCGCTTTGGCCAGCTGCAATGGTAAATCAGCTAGAACTCGTATAGTAAAATGCAAAGGCTTGGTCTTTTCTTTCTGCGCTACTACCAGCGTATACAGTTTGCTGGTTTCTGCAGTGAACTGAACGAGCACATGCTGTGTGTTCACATATTCACCAATATGCATGGCTGTCCGCGGCTCGTATATTCGCCTGCCATCGTTGCTGTCGTAAACATGCAATGCAATAAAGTCGCGGTTCTCTTCAGTCTTTACCAGGTGCTTGCTCAGAAGAATCCACACTCGAGACTTTGGTGCTTTTGGGCTATCCGAATTCCCAATGGTCAGCGTGTATTGCGGGTTGGCGCTAAAGTCATAGAGCACCTGCTGAGGCCCCATGTCCATGGTCCAGCTAAAGTGTGCGCTGCTACGATGCGCAAATATGTTGGGATTCCAGTTAAGATGGATAGCATCAAAGCGATGACATACCGACTCAAAATCAATCCAGAATATGCCTTGGTCGTTGTTTTCGGCGGCGGCTGGATCATAGTCCAGCATCTGCTTGAGCTCAGGTGTC
The DNA here is from genome assembly GCA_027578955.1 of Coemansia sp. RSA 1250. Classification (NCBI taxonomy): domain Eukaryota; kingdom Fungi; phylum Kickxellomycota; class Kickxellomycetes; order Kickxellales; family Kickxellaceae; genus Coemansia; species Coemansia sp. RSA 1250. The sequence continues at coordinate 41,951 of JANBTS010000062.1, forward strand.
CAATTGGTCTGGTCCGCATGGCTGAATTTGCCTGTCCATCTCAACGAGCTCCAAGGGTTTTTGACCATCAGCAGCCGATGCCCACACACATCGCGCGCATCTAATACTGCGTATGCGTGGGAGGGCACCAATCCTAGCGCACTAGCAACATCGCTGCTCATCTCGCCCGTAGCTATAGTCAGCAAAACATTACCGCTATGCAAGCCATCGTACATGCGCTCCCATGTCTGCAGCGCATCAAATGCCTGGTCTTGCACAAATATATGCTCGGGGATCCAGCCAGTCAGCACATGCAGATCGGTGCTTGAATTGGATCCTGGAAAGTCATATCCGCCCATGACCTTTAAAAACGCCTTTTCCAAAAGACACTGCCCAATGTCGCTGCTTATTGAATACGTGCACAGCAACTTGCCGCTCTCAGCAACCGGAAGCAAGTCGTCAATTATCACTCGTCGCCACAGCCCATTAACAAACAGCTTCACCATATATTTGCCAGCCGGGTTAAACGCCGGTTTGCCTGAACGCCCCTGCGGATAAATATGCTGTGTAATTAGCTGGCGTCCAAACCGATGCTCATACTCTATGCTGACACACAGGGCTGCTACAAATGAGCAGTCAGTCACTGTCTCTTGCACAATGTGCCCACATCCGTGCTGTCCAAAGATAAGTGGGCTGGTGTATATGTGGCTGGCTCGTCGCCACTGCCACAGCTTGCGCTGCTGTTTCGGAGACAGCGTCAACAGTCCGTCCTTATCAGTGAAATAGTCTGACAAAGCAAAGTTCTCACAGCTATCGCCCTCCATCCATGGCAGAAATGTTAGTCCGTTTATATGCGATGTAATGCGAACTACCTCTGCTTCTTCGTCAGTTAGCAGTTCTGTAGGAGTGTTGTTGGGGTTGGTATCTGTAGAATCGGCACTATTGCAGTGGGATTCGCTGTCGCGAAATGAACAAATGTTGCTTAAACTACTCGTGCTGCTTGCTCTGCTGCTTACACTGCCTTGTGCCGACAGTGATGGTGACAGATTGTGTGTGGATCCCGAAAGCTGTGTGCTGTTTCGCTGAGAATCAAATGTACCAAGAAGTCCTGCTTTGTAGCCACTATTGCTTGGCTCGCTGTTAGCTTGCAGCGAAAGCCCCGAGATTTGGCGCTGTAGGCCGAGCGACTCGCATTCGGAGATGGTTAAGCTGGGAGGCGATTCTGTAAGCGGCGTTTCTTTGGTTCCGGCAGCTGTTTTCTTTGCAATCTCTGCCTCTTCCAAGCACGTATTGGCAAATTTATGCAGCTCTCGTCGCCAGTACTTTGCAACCGCGGTTCGTTCAGGTGCTGCTGCAGACTTTTCCTGTCGCAAAATTCGCTGGTAGCAGCCAATTCCTTTTACATACAAACTCAGTGCTGCGTTGATGTCGCCATTTGCATGATGCTGATGGGCTATCTTTAGCGCCGCATGCGCCTTGTCAAGTTCATTGAAATATGTTGGATTGTCTGCTAGTTGCCGCAGTAGCACGCTTACTCTTCTGGAATACTCGCAAAATTTGGATTGTAAGGCTGATTTTTGTTCTTCTGTGCATATATTTTGCAGCTCTGCAATCGACTAAAAAGGCTGGACAAAGCGACCTATTAGTTGGATATCCAAATAGAAAAAAGGGCAGGCAACCGATCCTCTTTGCTTTACCTTGAGTGACGAGTTGTAGAAACGCAACGCTTCAATATACCGGTGCTGAGAGTCGGCGGCTACGGCTTGACGAACTAGCTCTGCGGTTTTATCATAGAGCGACGCAGTGGCATCTGTCATTATAAAGCAACTGTGCTTGTAAAATAAATGAAAGAATGACGGGCGCTTTACAACTGACAATGCAAAGAGAAAAATGCAACAGAAAGAAAAAGAAAGTGTTTGGACAAGTTAAAAATAGCAAAAAACCATATTTTCAAAACGGGCTAAAGAAATGTATGCTGGGTGTTGAGTTGCGCCGTGATGATTCCTGCTGGAAAGGGATTCCCAAAGAGCTGATGCTGTATCGGCGCTGGCTACTGCTTGTTGGTGCAATCTCCAGCAGAGTGTCAAGCAAATGACCTCGACTGCCATGAGATATGCCCGAGTAGCCGTAGGAAAACTCAGCCGACCCTGCATCCTCCACTTCAGCGCTGTCCAAAACGCCAAATCTGATGTCCTGGTCGATATCGCTCAGATCGCTGTCATCAGAAATAGGTATGCTCGTGTGTCTTTCCGATGCAGCGGTACTGCTTTCGTAAGATGGCGGATGAGCCAGATCTTCGGCCAAGCTCGGCGTAGAGGCCAAAAGCACAGTGCCATCCATATTGTGATACATGGGAGGCGGGGGACGAGAACCTTCTGTGGATGCCAGTCCCCAATGGCGCATGTTCCCATGAGCCAGAACAAATGCACGTGCGCCAACATTGACACTGAGGCTGCAGGGGCCGTCAGCCGACACTACCGGGTACATGCGCTTATGAGCCCATGGTGTGCGGATATGGCAGACAATGACTCCGTTAATGGCAAAGAACATCTTGCCTGAGAACGGCCGCCATCCAACGCCAACTGTATCGCTGGTATGGGCAGACCCCAGCGCCTTACGGCAAGCATGGAGTGGATGTGCATAGTAAGCAGTCCCGTCTATTGTGTGGTAAGCAACCGAGTTATCGGCCCAGCCAGCCATCCGCAGTGGCGGATACCCACGCATGGCCACACCGACAGCAACATTGGTGCCCTCAGGCACGCTATCTAGACGGACCTCGTAATAATATACGCGCTGCTCATTGGGAAACTGCAAATTCGCTACCAGCGAGTTTTCGCCTTCAGAAAACTCCAGATTAGTGCAGTTGCGCACTGTAACGCCAACGTTATCCTGGCTAGGCACAAATTCCCAGGCATTGGCGCCATTCTCTATAACGTATTCGAGATCGTGGCTACTCAATCTTCCTTCACTTTCGTCCATTGGATGCGCCTCTATATAATGCCGAGCATAAATGTAATTTTTGCGTGCTCGGCAGCCAGCAAGCTTGGCCATGACTTTATCCAGAGGCAACAACTCGATATCTTTGCAGTTTTTGGCATTGAGCTCATCTTCTTCACGATTGCGCTGATGGCGACGCTTACGACGACCGCTTCTTAGCTTAGGACAGGTACATCTCCATGAGGGCAGTGGCGATTGGCCTCGAGTTATATGCACAGCAACAAATATTGCCACACCTAGGACAACAATGCATACGCATATTGCCACCACAACAGCAATAGCAGCAGCGTTCATAGTTAGAGAAATAAATTGCGGTAAAAGAAGTTTTTTTTTTAGAGTCAAGAAAACGGAACTCGGCAGGCTTCAAATAGAGCAATTCCATTTGCTCCCCCGATCAGAGTGCCTAGTGAGAACATTCGTGTAACACAAAGAAGCTCCATTCGTCCGCCAAACCTTCAACGAAACCAGTTCAATTGATCGCGATTTCCATGGATTTGATTCAGTGAAATAAACCGAAATTCCCACGCTTTAAAACTCAATAGCCTGGGAAAAGCGCTCTTTCCGATATTTACTCTTTCTGAGGAACTTTATTCATTATTGTACTACTAGCCGCTACTTTCTATATAAATGCTAAGTGCACTTGCTACTCGTTGTACGCGTGGAGCTTTGGGCCGCAGATTGGGTGGCTCCAAAACGGCTCTGTCGACATCGAGCCAGCTGCTACGCAAGAAGGTGATGTTTCCAGGTGCCCTCAACTCCGAGTACACACACAACCTCCAGTTTGTTTCAAACGTGCAGTCTATCCCGACTTACCAGGTAATGGACACGGATGGCAAAGTGCTGGACACTGCTCACGAACCTCAGGTATCCAAAGAAGATGCCCGCAAACTCTACAAAAACATGCTTACTTTGAATGCAATGGACCAGGTGCTATATGAGGCACAACGGCAGGGCCGGATCAGCTTCTATATGACGAGCTTTGGCGAAGAGGCCCTTATTGGAAGCGCAGCAGCACTGGATCCCAAAGACATGGTGTTTGGCCAGTACCGCGAGGCAGGAGTGCTGCTTCAGCGAGGATTTACAATGACACAGTTTATGAACCAGTGCTATTCGAACGAAAGGGATTTGGGCAAGGGCCGACAGATGCCCATTCACTATGGCACCAAGGAGCTTAATTTCCAGACCATTTCGTCGCCGCTGGCCACACAGATACCGCAGGCGGCTGGCGCGGCCTATGCTATGCGCCGTGAAGGCAACAAGCTATGCACCATATGCTACTTTGGCGAGGGAGCAGCTAGCGAAGGAGACTTTCATGCAGGACTCAACATGGCAGCCACGCTGGGATGCCCAGTCATTTTCTACTGCCGCAACAATGGCTATGCAATCTCTACCCCGTCGATTGAGCAGTACCGCGGAGACGGGATAGCCAGTCGCGGGCTGGGCTACGGAATCGACACTATCCGCGTGGACGGCAACGATATCTGGGCCATCTATGCTGCAACCAAAGCGGCTCGAGCAATTGCTGTGGAGCAAAACAAGCCTGTCTTGATTGAAGCCATGACTTACCGGGTCAGTCATCACAGTACATCTGACGATTCATCCGCATATCGATCCAAGAAAGAAGTCGAGGACTGGAGCAAACGCGACAATCCGATTTCGCGTATGCGGGCATGGCTGGAAAACAAAGGATGGTGGACTAAAGGCGATGATGTGGAAATCTCCAAGTCTGCAAAGGCAGAAGTGCTTGCGGCATTTGCAGCTGCAGAAAAACTAAAGAAGCCGGCCATTCGCCATCTGTTCGAGGATGTCTATGACGAGATTCCGCCGTCTTTGCAAAGAGAGCGTGCCGAAATCGAAGAGTTGATTCAAAAGTATCCCGATTACTACCAAGTTAATGATTTTGCCAAAAAATAAAAAAAAAAAAAAAGGATAGCGCTGAATCTCATTAGTTCTAAAGAAGCGACTTGATAGTGTACAGGGAAACGAATCCTAGTCTTTGGATGCTGGCGAGGGTGTCAGTGTGTCGCGAGAAAAGTCAACGTTGAGTCCGTCAAATATGGTCCTCGGCAACTTTCCTCGATAGCAGATTTCATAAATGTTGGTGAACAGAGGAAAATGGTCGGTAATTCCACTGCTATCAATATACGAATGCACTTCGCCGGCAGTAAGATACCCTTGCAGTTTTTGCCCGTTCAGAAGCTCCTGCTCCAGCTGCGACATGGGCTTTCCGGTCTTTACAAACTCTTCTGCCAAACGACGGTTACGTCCACCATAGCAGGTAGTAATTACGTCGGCTATACCACAGCTCTCCATAAACGTCGAGTCCTGAATACGAGCATCCGACATGTGCATTGCCAACCGACGCATTTCCAAGAACCCAATGCGGATGATGGCAGCTTTAGTGTTGTTTCCTAGGCCCATACCGTCGATGAATCCGGCTCCGACAGCTACAACGTTTTTAAGCGCGCCGCAAAACTCCACACCAATAACATCGCTGACACAGTTGACTTGAAAATACGGCGTGTTGAATAGCGACCGCCACACAATAGCCTCGTCCGGATCGCTACAGCCAATGGTGGTCTCGCAGTACTTTTCTTCGGCAATTTCGTTGGCGATATTGGCGCCGCTAAGCGAGGCTACTGGGATGGCCAAAGTGCGATGGATGATCTGGGTCATCGTGGTCATTCCCTGGTTGCTTATGCCGATGCCCTTGATTAGAGATATGGCGCGGGCATTGGAAAGCAGGTGTCCGTGGATCGTGTTGAGCAAGTGCTGGATAAACTGGTGCGGAATCACCACCACGATGTGTGTGGCATCCTTGACTACTTCGACTGCATCAGGCACTGCGACTACATTGCTGGGCAGCTTGTGTCCAGGAAGATATTTGATGTTTTCGTGCTTTGTGTTGATGATATCTGTCAGCTTTTGGCCATCCACCATCTCCTCGTACACCCAGATCTTGACTGTGTCGTCGAAATCAGCCAGCTTTTGCACGTTCTTGCCAATAATGCGAGCTGCCGTTGAGCCCCTATACAAATCAGCCCTGTTAGACACATTGGTGGTTTGTGGAACAGCTTGTTGATCCGTTCCAGCTATGCATGTGCGCTCACATGTCAACAAAGCTGTAAAGTCCGCTGCAAAAGCGAATTCAGCAACTAATTAGAGGGCATACGTACCAGTTGCCGGAGCCAAGAATACAGACTTTATTTGCAGGTGCCATAGAGGTTGCAGTAAATGAAAGGGGACGAAAAGAAGTAAGAAATAGTGATCTATAAGAAAAAGCTCTACGAGATAAAAAGCTCAACGTCATAATCAAGGGAGAAAAAAACTGTGATCCGCGCTTCACTGATAAATGACCAAACCAAACGCCTCTCCCCCATATCCGAGGCTAGACAGAGCAAGTTAATATGCAAGCGAATTGGTAGGCAGCTCGGCAGAAACATTGACGCCCAGCATGGCCGACACCGTTTTGAACTTTAGCTGAATGTCCTTGAGGCGAGTATCGTAGTGCGCGTTCTCGTCATTGACTTTGGGCACACGGTCTACCTCGTCAATGATCGCTTGCAGCTTCTTTTGCGCACGCTCAGAGACCAATTTTGGATGAGCTGCTGCTGCACGCAGCCATTCTTGTGCCCAGCCTCGGTAGAACCCCACGTCCTTTCCCAAATCGTATCCATACTCGTAGCCCATCTCGCGGCCCTCGGCAGCGCCAATCTCCTTTCCGGCAGCTATTCCTTCGGAGTAGCCAGAACGTTCATACTCTTCTTCGATAAAAACAATACTCTCTAATGGGTCCATAAGCACCAAAAACCAGTTAATTGCCCAGAAATAACCATAACCAGTGCGACTTTTTTTTTTTTTGCGAAAAAGTGAGATGCACCAAAATTATAGGGCAAGGTCCTCATCCCTCTCCCCAGAAAGGAAATGCTATAAAGAGAGCCTAATTAGCTTGGCGCAAATTCTGGCTGTTTTTTACTGTTTCAAGTCACCTTTTTTCTTTCTTATTAGAGGAATGCCAGAAGCCTCCTTTTTTTCTCATTCAACCTAGCTTGTTTATCTCATTAGAGGAGCTTTATTTAGAACACACGCCAAGCACAATGACACTGGCGAGCATTCGGTCAGGCATAGCAGCTGCATGTATGCTAAACATTCACGTTGCCACTGCCCTGCAATACACAGAAAAACCACGCATAAACGAGTGGAGCCTAGAACGGCCGGCCTTTCAAGACGACGACGACAGCAACGATGTGCTGTTGATAGTGCTGATTATGATGACGGCAATATTCGGCGCCATGCTGGGCATAGGCGTAGTGTTTGTAGTGCTCTATGCGGTGACGCAGGTAGTGAAGCGGGTTCGGCATATAGTGCTAGGGCTGGATGAAGACGGGGTATCGGAACGGATGCGGAATCAGCTGCTATCGGATGAGGACTCCCGCCAAAGTTACGAGCTAGCACGGGCCTTTGAGCGGCAGTACCCTTACGGCAGCGTGAACACGCAGCTGACAGCAGAGCAGCAAGCGCTGATTCGTGAAAAGGGAGTGGATGCGTGGGAGTTTGATGTGAACCTGGACGTCAACGCCATGCTGCAGAGCAAGACCGAGGTGCTGTTTATGGGCGGCGATAACTGCGTACAGACCAACTTGCCGCTACCCAAGAGCAACTCGGTGTATTATTTTGAAATCAAGCTTGTCGAGAAGCCTGCTGATGTAAGCATGTGGATTGGACTGGCTACCAAGCCGTATCCGGCATGGCGGATGACGGGCTGGAACAAGTACTCGGCCGGGTACTGTACCAACACCGGCAGTGTGCACCAGAACAGCCCATTCAAGGGCTCGCGTATCGGCGAACGCCTGCAAGTAGGAGACATCCTGGGGATTGGCTATCAGCCGCGCAGCGGCGTTATGTGGTTTACACGCAACGGCCGGCGGTACAAGGAGATTGTGTCTGGAATGCTGTACGACTTGTTCCCTACAATTTCAGCTGACGGGCCATGCTCGTTTAGTGCAAACTTTGGGCAGCGGGGGTTTGTGTTTATTGAGGCTAATGTTAAGCGCTGGGGACTAGGTCCCATTGAGGGCACAATGCAGCCGCCACCTATTTATGGTGCCAACCAAAACACAATATTGCTGGAAACAGCATCAGCAGAGTCAGCATCTCCTGAATCAGACGACGGCGAAGGCAGCTCTACCCGGTCTGGATCCGAAAGCATTGCTATCATAATTGACAGTCATTTGCCTGAAAGCTTGCGGAGACAGCAGCGGCGAAACCAGCAGCAGCAGCGCTCAGAGCGCTCTCGTTCAAGCAGAAGACAGACTGCCCATCGTCCGCCGCTATATCAAAAGGAAGACCCAATTGCAATGCAGCTGCTGGAAGCTGGCTCAACCTCTCTGGAGCCCGTAGTCAACTATAGAAGCAAACAGCCAGAGTCACTGGATTCTGCGCCCTCTGAGCCGCCATCCGCATCGTAAGCTATGCACTTGTTACACATCAACATCTTCACTCTTGACATTGTCCTTTTTCTCTCTCTCTGCGGTGTTTTTTCATGCTGTGTTTTTGTACTTTGTTCCCTGCCTTATCAATAAAATTCTAAACAATTAGCCGCCTTTTTTTTTTTTTTGATCGGATAGCACTTTAAGAGCTACAAAGGCATAATACACGATGACGTCGACAGTCAACATCAACCAGGCGGTTCCGTATATATCGCGGCGGTCGTCGGTGCTAGGACGACACTACATGGTAGCATCCACACAGCCGCTAGCGAGCCAAGCAGGCACACGCATTCTGGAGCAGGGAGGCAATGCCGCCGACGCAGCCATCGCCGTAGCAGCCGCCCTAGGAGTGACCGAGCCATTCTCTACAGGACTGGGCGGTGACTGTTTCTGCCTTTTCTACCGAGCCCAAGACTCTTCTGTCCATGGACTAAACGGGTCAGGAAGAGCATCCGAGCAGCTCACAATCGAACGGCTCCAAGCCGAGTTTGGCATTCAAGACAAGATCCCTACGCATAGCGTGCATGGAGTGACGGTGCCTGGGGCAGCGGCAGGTTGGGTGGATACTATAGAGTATTTCGGGTCGGGAAAGCTTCAGCTGAAGGATATTTTGGCACCAGCTATTGAGCTGGCAGAAGATGGGTTTCCGGTAGGCGAACTGACCGCTCCGTTTTGGCAGGAAGGTGCCGGCTTGTTGCGCGAAAAGTCCAATGGATCCCCGTTGCTTCTAGACGATGGCCAGGCTCCACAAGCCGGGCAAGTTGTGCGTAACAAGGAGCTGGCACAAACAATGCGCTTGCTGGCTCAGCATGGCAAGCAGGGGTTCTACCAGGGTCCGGTTGCCGATGCAATCGTAAAGAGCGTGGCTGAGCACGGTGGATTGCTGTCTCATGCGGATTTGCAAAGTCATTATTCGACCAGAGATACCGCGATATCCTACGATTACCGAGGATACCGGCTGTACGAGTGTGCACCCAATGGCGGGGGTCTGGCAGCATTAATTGCCTTGGGGATTCTTGACGTGCTTGAAGAAAAAGGTGCCTTGTCGCTAAATACCATAAAGCACAATAGCGCTGAATATCTCCACGCACTCATTGAGGCTCTGCGGCTGGCATTTATCGACACCCGGCACTACGTGTGTGATCTTGAGTTTGGAAAAGTGCCGATTGAGCGGCTGCTGAGTCGAGAGCACCTGGAGGCTCGAGCCCGTCAATTCGACCCCTCGCGGGCAGCAGTGGACGCAAAGGCAGGAATGCCGCTAGGGAGCTCGGACACCGTGTACTTTTCTGTTGTGGACCCTGAAGGAAACGCCTGTAGCTTTGTCAACTCGCTGTTCCATGGGTTTGGCAGCGGCATTGTGCCCCATGGATGCGGCTTTGCTTTACACGACCGCGGCTGTCTGTTCAGCCTGGACCCCACCCATGCCAATTGTCTGAAGCCCAAAAAGCGGCCTTACCACACGATTATTCCAGCCATAGTGACAGTTGACAATGCATTATCCATATGCTATGGAATCATGGGCGGCTACAACCAGCCGCAGGCGCATGTCCAGGTACTGCTCAACATGGTGCGGTTTGGAATGAGTGCGCAAGCGTCGTTGGATGTTCCGCGTTTCTGCATCCAGATTGACAGTGATGGATCTGTTGCTGTGGAGGACGGAGTAGAAAACTCAGCAATGCAGGGGCTGCAGGCTCGCGGCCACCATGTGGTCTGGAAAACCGGATTGCAGCGGTCGGTGTTGGGTCGCGGCCAGGTCATTCGCGTGCTTACTGATGCTCAGGGAAATCGTGTGCTAGAAGCCGGCTCGGATCCGCGGTCTGACGGCCAGGCAATTGGCCGCTAAAAATTTTTTTCTTTGTCGCTTTTCTGCTGGTTTTGTTATGTTGCATAAATATACTTTTATGGCATCAGAAATGTCGTATTTTTAGGATGCACTATAAGCAGATCCTTTCTTTCATCCTCCAGCCTCTTTCACAATATATAAACAGTGTGGTGGCCGCAATTATCCTCTGGTCTCTTTGTTTTCTATAAACCTTATATGCTGCATATACTTGAGGATGCTTATTGATCGAGTGCGTCCAGACAACAAGGTCGAAGCCTTTGGCTTTGAGTGGCCATCTGCGCTACACTACCGCGGGTCCGTGCTGCGCCTGGTAATGTTACCGGTCATAATAATGACTGGATACGGTACGGGCATTGCGTTTTTGATCCGCAAGTACGAATATCTGCAGCTGCCAACCATGATTATGACTTCGCTAGCAGTGGTGCTGTCTTTGCTGCTAGTTTTCCGCACCAACTCGGCATACGACCGGTACTGGGAGGGACGGAAGATATGGCAGGACCTCAAGGTCAACTCACGCACCATGATACGCAACATATGGTGCGGTGTAACGGAAAATTCCCTAGAAGACCATGCGCGGAAGCAGCAGGCGCTGAAGAACATCGCGGCATTTATGGTTGCCATCAAACATTATATCCGTGGAGAGGATGGCTTGGACTACTCTGACTACAATGGACTGCTGTCTCATGAGTTCCGCATGCATGTCCTGACACAAGGATCCACGTTTGGCTACGGGAGCATCGGCAGCACATGCAAAGGCTCCGGCAATAGCAGCACTAAAGGAAACACCGCCAATGGGAGCAGCAGCGAGCTGTCTATCCAGCAGCAAGAGCCAGGGAGTGAGGGCTGGCGGCGCTCATCGGAAATGCCTCTGCCGTCGCTGCTGCTGTATGATATTCAGAAATACACCGAGCACTTGATGGATAGCGGCAGCATCCACGGGCAGATGTATGTCAATATGGTCAACGTAACCAACGCCATGGGCACGCTGCTTGGTGGATGCGAGCGGATTCTCTCCACACCCATTCCCCTGGCATACCAGATCCACCTGCATCACTCACTCTACCTATATCTACTTATTCTACCATGGGCATTGGGTCCGCTGGGGCTAGCAAAAGCCATTATTTTGCAGTTCTCCATATCGTTTATGATGACTGGAATTGACGCTATCTCACGCGAAATACAAAACCCCTTTGGCTACGATGCCAATGACCTGGACCTGGATGCCTTTTGCGAGGCCATGCTGGTGGAGCTCAACTATGCGCTTTCCAACCAGTCTCCCAAGAGTATAAAGTCAGGTGCAAGCGGCAGCGACTCCAACTTTGACAAAGGAAAACCTGCAATAGTCGGTATCAATGCCGACGGCGGCAGTGCTTAAACTTGTTGTTCTTTCTAAATGAGAATAAAAAACATTTCGATTGTTTGGCATCAATATTGACCATGCTTTATTTTTTTCTTTGTAATTGAAGATTTTGCTTAAAAAGCTATAAAAAAAACCGGAACAAGAAAAATAACTTCTTTACATTTTATTATTTTTCTTCCTCTTTTGCGTGAGGCAAAAAAAGAAAACTATGCTTTCAAACAGCATCAACACACGCTTACAGCTGCTCCATCAGAAAACCACGCACGTAGAGCCCAGCTGCGGACTTGCTAGCCGGCGGCCCGTCCCCACCCGCAAGGGCCGTGCCGCCGATCTCATCCAAAAGTTCAACCAATTGGCCTTGCCCAGCAACGACAGTGCTAACCGGGCCGCCACCGTTGGCAGAGCATCTGCCAGATGCCATAACTTGCGCCAGATTTTCTTGCCAGCTGCCGAAATGCCTGCAGCCGGCTCGGCAACTGAGGCCAGCATGGCGCATGACTCCACACATGAGCAGACTCAGGAGAAACGCTCTGTAGAAACCCAAGACAACCTGGCTCTGCGGCAGTCCAGACAATCTGTTTTTCTAAGTGATAGCGAGCTGGACCGTGCCTTGTCTGAAATCCGTGAGTTTAGCAAAAACATGAACATCTCGCTTGGTGATGACGATGTCACTGTTGCTGCTTAAATAGATGCTCTCTTGAGAATATCCTCTTTTTCTTTCTTCCATTAAAGTTTTTTATTTTATTTTATTTTGCGTTTTTCTGCTTGCAACCTCAAGTTTACGAAATATATTGAGAGCACCCAGGCTGTAATGCATTAGCCTTGAATGGACAGCAGCAATTTGTATAATGAGGAAAATGCCTGGTCCACAGTAATGACCACCATGCCTACAGCCGACCGTGCAGATGATACTCCGGAGCGCCATTCATATGAGGCAGCTACTGTTCCGGTAACAACAGTACATGGCACGCCACCGGACAAAAAACCACCATCGCATACGTCATCAGCACAAACAGCACATACCCGGCGGGGGCTGACCAGCACGCTGAGCGGACGTCGGCAGCGCCACGAATCGGCACCAGAGCGCCCGTCATCGCCATCCAGCACAGCGCCAGACTCAGACGCGGCTGGCCAGCACCAATATGCCAGCTTATACAACTCACAGGCATCTATAAATGCTCCGGTATTCAGCACACGTAGGCATACCGGCCCCGTGACACGCACGCTACCTCCGCAGCACTCCATTAACGAGCAGTCTCAGCACTTGGATGCCGATGAGCAGCCACCTGCATCGCTGATGATTGAGGTTCCCGAAGACACAGACCAACATATGGCTGAAGCTGCCGGTGAGCAGCAGGAGGGTTTGGGTGGGCCGCGCGCGTTTGTTCGTCGGGCAGCTCATGCAGTGCAAAATCGCATTCAGGATATTAGCGGCCAGGCTGCCGGAATACCGCGGCTAGGCACACCCATGCCGCCGCCATCCACACGACGAAAGCAGCCGTATGGCGATGGGAACATATACTCGACAGCAGGCAATGCAGCCGCATGGCCACGACGGAGCGGACGATCGCGCAAAACAGCTCAGATAAGCTACCGGGAGCGGGCGCTCCGTGCATGGCGAGATGCCCGGCACCAAGACGATTTTTTCTGCCGGGTATACTCCTACTATGCGGGAAAGGGAGCCCTAACCATGATCCTCTCGCGAGCATTGCAGCTGGCTACGCTAGCATTTGTGGTGGTGCTGAGTACGTTCGTATTTGGCTGTATTGACCATGCTAAAGTGCGCGAGCAAAAGTCGCTCTCAGCTGTGGTGATTCCGCAGTGCACACAGAAACTTTCGTGGCCGGTTTTGCTGGGACTATGGACATGCGGGGCATTTTGGGTTGCGCAGGTTGTGCGGACGGTCATGGACGTGCCTGCGCTGCTAGAAATCCGGGCGTTTTTTGTTGAAGTGCTGGGCGTGCAATCTGCAGATATAGCCACAATTGCCTGGCACGAAGTTGTGGACCGGATGGTGCGGCTCCGAGATGCTGAGATCCGCGAGTACCGCGGAATGACCAAAAGCCGCGTGCTAGCACACCGACTGACAGCAGACGGAATCATCAACCGGATTATGCGCCGCGAAAACTACATGATCGCGCTGTTCAACAAAGACGTGCTGAGCATCAGCATTCCTGGGCTGACTCAGTCGCAAGCGCTGTCCAAGGCACTCGAGTGGAACTTGTCGTTTTGTCTGATGAACTACCTGTTTGACGAGCGCGGCCAGCTACGCCGGCGGTTCCTCAAAGAATCCAACCGTGCGATCTTAAGCGAAGGGCTGCGCCGCCGGTTCCGATTCATGGCCGTCATCAACATGATGTTTGCCCCGTTTATTGTCGTGTTCTTGCTGCTATACAGCTTCTTCCGCTACTTTGAGGAGCTGTACCATGAGCCAGGCACGTTGATGTCGCGTGCTTTTACGCCATATGCAAAATACAAGTTCCGCAACTTCAACGAGGTGCCGCATTCGTTCCGGCGGCGGCTAGACGCAGCACACCCCAAAGCAACGCTTTATTTGAGCCAGTTCCGCAACCATACGTTGATTGCTGTTGCTCGCTTTGTGTCATTTATAGCCGGATCGTTTGCAGCACTGCTACTTGTGTTTACGGTGGTGGACAATGAGCTAAGCCTGGAGTTTGAAATCACCAGCCACCGCACAGTACTGTTTTATATTGGCCTGTTTAGTGCGGTGTTGGCGGCGGCCCGAGGAATGATCCCGCAAGACGAGCAAGAATATCTGCATCCAGCTTGGATTATTCGTGAAGCGCTAGAAGACCTGCAGTTTATGGAGCCGTCATGGCGGGGCCACCTGGACACGACCAAAGTGCGGCAGGAGTTTGAAGTGTTGTTTAGCTACAAGCTGCTGATATTTGCTTATGAGCTTCTGGGCGTGGTGACTGCTCCATTCATCATGCTGTTTTCGTTGCCGGGATGCGCCGAAAAAGTGGTGGATTTTTTCCGCGAGTTCACTGTGCATAGAGAGGGGCTTGGGTACGTGTGCAGCTTTGCCGTATTTGACTTTGAGCGACATGGCAATGTGAAGTTTGCGGCACCGGCTGGTGCACAGCCGATGGTATCCAAAAACGGCAAGATGGAGCAGTCGTTTTTGGCATTCAAGACCAACTATCCCAAATGGCAGCCGCAAGACCAAGCCGGGTCGTTGTTTTTACAAAAGGCTCAGAATGCTCAGCAGGATCTGTGGCGTATGGGTAGCATGGTATCAGGAGCTGGCTGGCAAGACCGGCTACTGCAGCAGCAACGAATGGCTGGCTCGATACTTCCGACTGGAGCCAGTTTATACCGCCCACAAAACTCTGGCGTGCCAGATAGCCCTGCAGCTCCAGAGCCCAAGCCTAGAGAAGCGTATTCAGCTGCGCGTTCGCAGTTTGCGTTCCAGCCAGCAGGATTCACGGCTCAGCAGCAGAGACGGCAAACACCTTTGCAGCAGCAAAGTCTGGCGTCTCAAGCAATGCTGCCATTTGGCCCAACTATCGGCAAGGGCAAGAAGCCTGAAACCTCCGATAGCACCGATCGACTAGCACTATCGTCTTTGCCTCTGGTAGCGTCAACTGATATGGGCAACTCGCTAAATTATTCAATGATGGGAAGGGGAAACCCACATACAGGAACCTTGTCCATTTTAAACGAGCTTTATGAGCAAACAAATGCACTACAATAAACTCTAAATGTGAAGCGCTGCTCGCATTTCTTTTTCACGCTGTTCGGCTTCGGCTTCAGCAAGAGCCTTCTGGGCCTTACGCGCTTGGCGAGCAATGTAGACATGGCGATTCTCGATGATACGCTCGATAATGGCGGTGGTAGTTAGGTCGAGACGAGGATGGTCGACTTCACGATAGATGTTACGTTCTTTGGGCAAAGCATACGGATCCTTGCCATCAATATCCAAGGGCTGGTCGCTGGCACCATGAACCACCACATCAACATGATAAACATCCTCCAGCACATCCTTGGTAACGCTATAAGGCGCGCCAATAATAACCTCATCGACATAGCGACACTGCAACACGCCCAACACACGCTCCTGCAAGTTCATCACCGGGAAGTTACCACCCTTCACGGCATTCACCGTCTGGTCATCATGGACACCCACCAGCAGGTAGTCACCTAGCTCGCGAGCCCGCTTGAAAAACTCGATATGCCCGGTATGGAACAGATCAAACGCACCATCGACGTAAACAACCCGATCGCCCGAGCCAGGCTCGCGGCCAGAAGAAAACTGGATGATTTTCTTTGACGTCGACAGATAGTGGGCTATTCCGGTCAGGGAACCGGCTGGCATGGAACCCTGCGAGAAGTTTGCCACGACGGATTCGTCTACGCCCTGGATAGGCGAGCGAACTGATCTGCTGCCTCGAATATGATGGTCGCGGGTCAGCAGCAGCATGCGGCCGACCAGCTCGGTGGTGGAGATGCCCACGGTGCGGCGACACTCGCGGTAGCGACCGGCGTCTTTGACCAGCTGATAGCAGTCCGTGCCATCGGCTGCCGTGGTGATGTCGTCACCGTGAACTACAAAATCTATATCGTATTGGTCCAGAATCTCCAGTGTGGTGACGTAGGGGGCATCCTTGACCACCTCATCTACCCACTTGCATGCAGCTACCGCCGCATAGCGCTCATCCTCTTTCATGACGCAGGGCCCTTTGTTCTGCTCTACTTCGGCATCTGAATGCACGCCCACTACAAGATAGTCTCCCATTGCTCGCGCCTAACATATGGCCTTTAAGTTTATGTCTCTTAATGTATGCGAGTTGAACTTTACCTGACGGAGTGCGTTTGCATGCCCAAAGTGCATCATGTCGAAACATCCATCAACCCAAACTCTATAGAATAATGCATAAGGATATTATCAGAATCATCATGTGAATTTGACTGCGAAATATTTACCTGACAGGCTTGCGGGTAGCGCTTTCTTGTGCCATTTGTAAATTAGAATATATACTGGTAAATATAATGGATTATGGAAAAGAGTAGAGATAAAAGAAGCTGTTTGTTTTTTCGCCAAGAAAAAACAATGATGTGCACGTTTATCGCTTATTCGCTGAGCCTTTTTTCTTCTGCTCTGCTTTATAATAAACAATTTTTTATATGGATCGACGACCCAGGCTCGTAGCCGTTTTGGATGACACAGCTACAGGGTGCCACCGAGCCCAGCTACACAATACAACCATCTCATGGTCGGTTAACGGTCGCTTTGTACGCAGCTTCCGTATGAGCGAGACCAAGCCTACAATCGAGCATGTTTTGTTTGCTCGGTTTGCTATAGAACCGAACGTGCCGGTAGTATCGCTGTGCATCTTTGGCATTGACACGCTAAACATATACTATTACTCGGGAGAGTCATTTTTGGTTGCTCTGCCGTTTGCTGTTGCGCGTGTGTGCTCGTTGCAGCAAGGACTGCTGGTGCAAAGACAGGCAACTGAATCGCTTGTGTTTGGCAGCAGCCTACCCAGTCTGTTTAGCTTGCAGAGTCCCCGTAGCGAGTTTACTATGCTTGGGCTGGGCCATTTGCCGGATATGGACCGTGTAACACGCAACCAACACGTAATGCTGAGCCCGACACCTTCACGAGCCACGAGTGGTGCCATTCCGGTGTTTAACGACCCCAATATTGAACTGCTTGACACTGCTTCTAGTCGATCCGGCAGATCGGCACAGTACGTGCTCTGCTGGGATTCTAGCGCTCGTCGTCACTTGGTCTACCAGTGTATAGTTATCGATCAGCCTGCAGATTCGGCAGACTATACGGGAGATCCAGATCCGTCGCTATCGCAGTTTTCCGGAATCAGCCAGCTCTCCTCAGCCTCCCGGCCGCGCATGGCCCGTCAGACCTCGCTATCAGTGCAGCGTCGGACATCGGCTGCACCTCCAATAGGGCCATTGGCAGCCGCTGCTTCGCGAAGGAAAAGCGGGTTTACGTCAGCAGTTAAAAACGACCGTCGCAGTTCAATTATGTTCGGCCGGGTCTCGTTTAATGACTCGCCAGCGCCTAGCTATGCTGCTGACATATTCTATGAACAGCGGCAGATGCGTGCTCAAGTAGTGCTGCAACTATGCTGGACAGAGCGCCGGCAGCGCGATGAGCCATGCGCAGACGCCCGCATTTGTGTTGTGCAGTCGGTGGTAGGCAGCAATGTTCTTTGTTTGATGGCTGGAGGCACGGTAGTGACGCTGGATGCAGCTTTTGAAGAGATTATGCGTTGTCCAGCTGCATCGATGGCGCCTGTACGGGCAACCAGGCCAGATATGGACGATTTGCTGCTGGTGAGCTCGGCAGGAAATCTGCAGCTAGCTCCTGGAGGCACAATCAAGCCCTTGCCGCTGCAAAGGAACTACCCTCCAAACATCTTGCGCGTCGTATATACTCAAAGCAGCAAAGTTGCTCTAGAAACATCTGGTCATACAGCGGAGGTTTCGGTGCAAGTGCCAATTCTGCCATTGGCCCGCTCTCTAGTTGCATCTCTGTCATTTGTGCTATCGCAGACAGCATATCCGCTGTTATGGCGAGCGGCTATTGCGCTATTTATGCATTGCAAAGCCCAGGGCGACCAGGTTGGGCGGTTGCTGTCGCTTCTCTTGCATGGCAGCGATAAGCGTGTTGCTTCAGCTGCACTTCCAGCACGTGTCAAAGCAGAGCTGCGCGATAGAGCATCGGCGGTGCTGTTTGCCTTTAGAATGGTGTACGAGGACACAGCACTGCAAAAGTCGGAAACCTTTGAGCACTTATCTGCGTTGGGCCAATTTATGCTGCAGTTTTCACTGCATACTGGCCAGACACGCGTGCACCAGGCACTAGTGAGAGCTGGCATGGTGCCTGCAGCCACTGTGGACGCTGTTGGAATTTCAGTAAAGACTCGTCAAAGATCAGCAGACTCTGATGCAGCCGTTGTTCCGTCTCTGACCAAATGGGCACTGTCGGCGGCTGATTCACAGATGCAGTCTTTCCCGACTCTGGACCAGATTGGCAACTTGTTTGGAATTACAGATGCTGAGCCAGCAGCAGGCGCTCGAGACTCTACTAAGCTGCTCAATATCACCTCCAACATGCTGTACCAGCTTATGATTGAGCGCGATACGGCTTTAGTGCTGCGGCAATTGGCAAATGACAAAGACCCTATGCGTTTGATATGCCAGCTGTCTACCGACATGCAATGGCTGGTGCATTCAGTAATTGAAACCATGAAGCTTCGGTGCATCTCTTCATGGCCGCTCAGTGTTTTAGCGCTTATCGGTCGGCACGACATGATTGCCAATACAAACGAAAATTTTGATGGTAATGATCTGGCGACTTCTGGCCAAGTATATGAATCGGCATTGGACGGTGTGAGTACATCTACCGAGCCCAAAAGTATTACTGAGCTCTGCGAGCAGGTTCTAGAGTCCAGCAGCACCGAAACTGAGACATGGGAGCAGTCCAGCAAAGCACAAGAGTTCAGCACGATAGCATTTAGCCGGGATTTGCGCTTGGAAGAGGTGGAGCGGCTGCTGAATATGCGTGCGCCAACATTTACTGCCATCTCTTTGGGTGAGTCTAGCGATCCAGACGATCCCAATGGTCCTAGGCTCCAGTTTTTGACCCACCTGGCTCAGCGTGTGCTGGCACTTCCATTGAGTCAGGCTCTTTTGCGCTATAGCTCGCAGCAGCTGAAGCCGCAAAGCTCGCTGCCTATAATCTATCCCAAAGTAGCTGCCCGCTTCCGTGGACATAAAACCGACATAACCTGGACGCCTGGCGAAGCAGAGATGAACTGGCCACTGTTTCATAGCGGAGTTGCCGCAGCGTTGTCTGTTGAGAGAGATCAGCTTTGTAGCGTGCACTCATCCTGGGTGTTGCTGAATTGGCCAAGCGAGCCTGACGACAGTAGTGATAGCGCTGGCAGCGCAGCAAGAGAGTTTGACGCGGCAATGGCATCTCATGCAGGATTTTTACTAGGAATGGGTCTACTGTCTGTCGATAAAAGCGAGTCTTCAGAAGGCAGTGCATCCAAGCAGGATGCCGGCCGTGGTCCGCTTTGCAACATGCCGCCATGGCAGGCATTCAAGTATCTGAGCAAACGACATGGTCTGACCTCAATTGCGTTGCTGCTGGGGTGCGCATGCGCGCACCGAGGAACTATGAACAGCTCAGTAAGCAAGATCCTATCTTTACACATTCCTAATCTGTTGCCGCCTGGATCGTCCGAACTTATGTTGCTGTCTTATGGAACTCAAGCTTCAGCATTGCTTGGGCTGGGCTTGCTGTATATGCAGTCGCAAAACCGTCGAATGGTTGAGGTGATGCTACATGAGCTGGAAATTACTCAAGGAGAGGCTCGAGACAGCAGCAATCGCCTGGAGAATTCCGATCCTGCTGAAAGCACCGCAGAGTGCTACTCGCTTTCTGCCGGATTTGCCCTGGGACTGGTGGCAATAGGCTGTGGCCAGTCAACGCAATCGCTGGCTGATTTGAAGCTGTTGGACGCGTTGTCTGCACTGGTTAGCGAATCTTATGGGACAGCGAGCATTTCAATGCGTACACGAGTGTCGACAAACAGGGATAGCTCTCAGCAAGAGGCGGTGTTGAATGATTTTGCTGATATGGACATTTCGGCAGAGAGAGAAATGGTTTCAGACTTGGGCCCCATTGCAGCTATTGGCCTGGTGTTTCTAGGCACCAACTACAACTTGGCAGCACAGCGTTTGTCGCTGCCTAGATCTATACCACACCTTCGAGTCTTGGATCCGTTTGTGGTGATGTGGAAGTTGCTTATGCAGTCGCTGATTATGCTGGAAGACATTCAGCCAACGCTGGAGTGGATTGAATCCAGAATCCCTGCTGCCTGTACACAGGACCCGGCAGCAGACAACGAAGAGCTGACCTCTGATCTGTTCCGTATTCGGCTGCATGCCGTTGCTGCTGTTTGCTTTGCCATGGCGCTCAAGTATGCTGGCTCGGAAAATGCGGCGGCCCACGCTGCTATTCTTCACCACTTTGATGCCTTAGCAACTGTAGCTGCCAAGCCATCGCTTAGCTACGAGTCCAGCCTAACTAAAGCCGCTGCTCAGTCGTGTTTGGATATCATGTGTATTTCAGCCTCGTTGGTAGTGGCAGGAAGTGGTGACATCTCTACTATGAAGCGTCTGCGCTCCCTTCACAGCGCCACTGGTAGCCGGCTTTACGGCAATCATATGGCGTCGCATATGGCCCTGGGTCTGTTGTTTATAGGCGGAGGAGCTCAATTCACCATCTCAAACAGCACTGCTAGCATTGCATTGCTGACAATTGCGTTTTTCCCGCGGTTTCCGCAGCACTACACCGACAACAATGAGCATTTGCAGGCCTGGCGCCATCTATGGGCTCTGTGCGTGGTTCCGCGCTGCCTGGTGGTGCGTGATGTAAGTACGGGAAAGATGTGCAAGGATGCGGTCGTCGTGCTTGGAAATAAACGAGCGGTTTCGCCGCTGCTGTTCCCGTTGCTGGAAGACACAAGTGCGATACAAGTAGATGCGCCTGGATACATTCCGCTAAAGCTCGACATTGCAACAAACTCGCATGCTCGGGAGCTGCTAAGCAGACGCCGGGTGCTTTATCTGCAGCCAATGCAGAAGGCACAAGATCTGGCTGATCTGTCGCAGTACAAGGAATGGCTAGCTGCTACATTGCATAGTGTTGAGCAGCTGATACAGACCTGGCATTCAGCCGATCCTGCCAGGACCATATCGACTATACAATCTGTGCAGCGCTTACGCATATATGTGCGCGTTTCACGAAGCAGCTCGCTGTTGCCCAATGCTCATGACTCATCTGCATTGGCGCTTACCAACAATGGCAACTGGGCTGAATCGACTTTTCTGACGTGGCTGGCTGTTCGCAAGCATGTTTTGGGCCTTGGACAGCTGGATCAGTGCCGTCGGCTGCTCACTAGATACTGGACAGGCAGCATTTCGGAGGCAGATGAACCACAAAGTTACACTTTAATTGCTCTGCTCTATGCTACATTGGATTTGCCTTCACCAGCAGATGCCATGGCTATAGCTAAGCAGGTGCCTGTTGCGCAACTTGTAAACTACGTCTTTAGCTGCTAACAAATCCATCTCTTGTAGCTTTTGTATTGCCTATAAGAGCAATAAGCAGACAAGGCTAACCCAAAGAAAATTAGTACATGTAGAAAATTTTTATTAATTGCTACCCTTATTGGTAGCACTTTACATTCTATATACCGCTTTATTATTCCAGGTACCATGTCGCATTCCGCTATCAACGAGTTGCCAAATTTCTCTGGCTGTAACGGCAAGCACACACTTGATGAATGAATCAGACTAGCCAGCGATGCTTTCGTGAAAGGCGGCATTGTAGAATAAGATCGTAAGCTAGCTTGCCTATGCCGTCGCTTAGAAAGCCAGGCTCTAGCAGTGGTTAAACTGCATCGACAGTAAGAATAATTGACTGGTGCTCAGAAGCTACAATTGGGTTGGAAGGAAATTAAAACCGTAAAGGAGTTCAAGGAGTATTTTGAACCCAAGCTTACAGTCCAGCACACCAAAGACGAGGTGCTTGAACGTCTCTGCCATCTAATACAAACAGGATCGGTATCAGAATACGTTATTAAAGAAGCCCGTATTGCGGGCAAATGTGAAATGGACGATGATGAACGCTGTTACAGCTTTATCCAAGGGCTTCAACAGGAGCCCCGGGAATATGTTCGTAAGCGGGAAGCTAATGGATTTATGGACGTTGTTGCAACAGCTCTCAGGTATGAGCGTCTATCTTACAATTAAACAAAGAGGATGTAGCAATGGATGGGAGTGTTTCATTAATTAAGATTCCGCTATGTGAGTGCTGAAACAAGAGGCGTTGAACTTCTCTTGCACTCCACGTGATCCCCGTAACTTTAAATTACCAAACTAGCGGAATAAAATTTCAACGCTGCAACCGTGGCAAGAGCGCACTGGAGTTTTCTGGTTATTTATGGACGGTCAGGTAGAAATTACAAAGAAGCAGTTCCCACGGCACAAGCTGTTTAGCCGTGAACTATCCACGCTTATGTATGGGTTCGGGGATACATCGCCACCGCTGCCAGAAAGCGTGGATGTTTTGGAAGACATTTTGATCGACTACATAAACAACACATGCATTCAGGCCGCCAAAGCATCTGGACGTCGCACCAAAGTAACTGTGGATGACTTCAAGTTTGTTTTGCGCAAGGATCCCAAGAAATTGGCTCGTGTAGAAGAACTGATAGCCATGAATAAGGAGATTGAAACTGCACGCTCACTCTTTTAACATGTAAATAAAGCTTTTTTATTCAAAAGAAAATTTTTTTTTGTACAAATATATCGGTTTTGTTTCTGCAAGGAACCGAAGAGAGAGTTATTGATGTACACAGAAGTAAAGGATCATTTTTTTAGGGCGGAGTCTCAACGTATCGTTCAAATAGTGCGAAATGATTCACTCTTGTCGTGCTGATCCGAACAGAAATAAGAGGGACAAAAACAGCATACAAATAGGCGATCAGTTTGCTTGAAAGGCCAGTTTTTGGCACATCCCTCCATTTCAAAGCATGCCAAATCAGGGGAATAAAGTGAGGAAACTCATGAGAAAAAGGGGGGATTTTTTGTTGTTTTTTGTGGTTTTGCTGATGTGAGTTGAGATTCTGAATGAGTTCCCTGTTCATGCTTTACTCTAGATCAACATGGCATCTTGCATGTACGGAAACTCATCAGAATGCTGGCTGCTGTAAATACGTCTTCCTCACACATACCACGATCAACTGCAGCCATGCTGTGCTGTTTGATTGCTACATGCCGGGCAACTGGCAAGCAGTTGTCAACTAGCGTGCCTTGCGATGACACCGATGAGGCTCCCGACTCTGAATCGCGGCAAGTAGGCACGCCGTAGTCGGGGACCCGAGATGAAGGGACATCAATTGCATAGCCCTTGGGCGTGCCAGTTATCGGATATGCGGTCTGCCCATATGCAGCCGCTGCATAGCCCTGCTGAACAGAACGATCGAAGCGCGGCACCGAACTAACTGAGTGTTGCACGGCAGCAGCCTACATAAAACCAGAGAATTAGCGCATGAAATTGCAATAAGCATTCCAAAAATAGGGAAACCAATATGGTCCTCCCTCCCCCTCGAGCAATGCACAAGGACGGAAAAAGAGAGGAGGGATATGCACGATGCATATAGAAAGTAAGAGAAAGCACAGCCAACGGTTCACGCATACGTCAAACAAAGCAGGCTTGTGCATGTCCCATCTCGAAAAGCGTGCAACACATGGCGTGTGCCCTTGGCATACAATGTATGCAGAGCATAAAGCCCCGACAGTTATACTTACATTCTGAGGAGTGTCCTGTGACACGAGCAGCTCGGATACTGATGGCAGGCGCCTCGGGCTACCTGCATAGATGTCAGTTGACGGCTGCTGCGGGTGGTGGGGTGGCGGGGCATATACCGGAGCACTGTAGTAGACCTGCTGCTGTGCGTCCTGCCCCACATAGTAGTGTGTGGAGGGTGGTGGTGCAGCCGCAGCCGTAATAAATCCGTGAGCTCCGGAGAGCGGTTGATGTGCGGGGCGCTGGGAAAACTCCATTAATGCTGAGAATCTTTAAGCAGATAGAGTCAAAAAAAAAGAAACCTCAAAGATGAGAGAAGAAAAGAGAAGAGGGAAAAAACAAGAAAAAGGCACCTAGAACAATGGAAAGCTGTGCAGAAACGGGCAAGTGCTACTTTGTAATGTGCTGAAAGGGCGAGTGAAAAAAAAAAAGGTCTGGTCTTCAACTTTTGAGCAAAATAAAAGAGAAAAGCAGAAAGTGGAGAAAGCAAAAAAAGAAAGTGTGTTCTGGAGTAAAGCCTGTAGAAAAATGGCGAGAAAAGGAATGAGAGAATCAAAGCTTGTCCGCAAGGGGTGGCTGCAGTGAAGTGCAGTTTCTCTGTACCTCAGGAAAAGTGGCGGTCGGGCAAATCTGGCGCAGCCAATCGCCGCACCGTTTTAGCAGGATGCAAAAAAATCAAATAAACCGGCTTTTGCCCACACGTTTCCCTTTCTACTCTGAACGGCTTCGGCTTCTGGAACTTGCTCGTTTGAGCATAAGAGGTGTGGGCCTGCAAAAGCGCCTAGCCGGATTATGCTAATGCCGATAGGCCGGGTTTACAGAACAATGTGGAATTGTTCTGCATGCTATTCTGTTCTCGTATTGTCGAGTGCATAAGTGGCATAGTTCCTCATTGGCGCTAGACCTGTTGCCTGTGCGCACAGTACATTAGCAAAGAGATCCCCTTACAATGCATCCTTTTCGTTATTCGCCGCTAATGCGTGGTATTAACGACGCGGTGCATGTTGTCTTGGACAGAGGACCCTTGTCCTGCTGATGACATGCATCTGGCCCTGTACCAGCTGCTCAATGCGCATTGTGCTTTTGCTTTTGCTTTGTGCCGAGAAATTACTAGATTGCCGTGTCAATATTATGCAATGTGCTTTTGCTTTTTCCCACACAAGCGCCCTCGTTCTTCAAGGATATTTCTTTGTGAGAGCTCCATGAAGCATTTTGCGTGGTTTCTCGGGTCAATGAAAAGATTCTGAGTTTGCTCGGCTGGGCATCCATTTGTAATAGTTATGTTTATTCAGAAGCAAGGGTTATATTTTAGCTACCGTACAGATATGGCACAAATTGCCACGGTACTCTGGCTTATATGACGCTTGGCAGTACGGGCAGTTGGCTGCTGCTTCGCCCTGATAAATAGGCGTATGCGATGCTGCACAAATAACCAACGGCTTTTGCGCATC